>CABHPP010118901.1:35850-65601 GCA_902168425.1 Peromyscus attwateri | reverse complement strand
GTGAGGTGCACCAGATACTGGTGGCTTGGGTTGTCTTCAGAATAAGCTTTTGAGGTTCGGGGATCGTGGAGAATAGAGACGAGTACACGTTACTGCAAGTAAGAGTGAATCGGAGCCTTTTGGTGATAATTATTCATCGTTTGTTTTGGATTTCGTACATTCCCAGGCTCATCTGGTGTGTTGACTTACAGCAAGTTTTATGAAGTTCCTCCCGGTGCCTATTTTTAGAGAAAGTAGAGAAAAACCCATTTTAGTGTGCTCACAGTAATAACATACTCGTTTCCTCCTCCCCCAGCAGTCTCGTAGCGCGATCACCCAGGAAGAGACATTGTAAGCAGATAAGAAGAAGGCGTCGGTTTGGGACACCTTTCGCAGCTGGAAATGGGGAATGGACTGTCAGACCAGACTTCCATCCTGTCCAGCCTGCCGTCCTTCCAGTCCTTCCATATTGTCATTCTGGGTTTGGACTGCGCTGGGAAGACGACCGTTTTATACAGGCTGCAGTTCAACGAGTTTGTAAATACTGTGCCTACCAAAGGATTTAACACGGAGAAAATTAAGGTAACCTTGGGCAATTCCAAAACAGTCACTTTTCACTTCTGGGATGTAGGTGGTCAAGAGAAGTTAAGGCCACTGTGGAAGTCTTATACCCGGTGCACAGATGGCATTGTGTTTGTGGTGGACTCGGTTGATGTGGAGAGAATGGAAGAGGCCAAGACGGAACTTCATAAAATAACTAGGATATCCGAAAACCAAGGGGTTCCTGTGCTTATAGTGGCTAACAAACAAGACCTGAGGAACTCACTGTCACTCTCAGAAATTGAGAAATTGTTAGCAATGGGTGAACTGAGCTCATCAACTCCTTGGCATTTGCAGCCCACCTGTGCAATCATAGGAGATGGACTAAAGGAAGGACTTGAGAAACTACATGATATGATAATTAAAAGAAGAAAAATGTTGCGGCAACAGAAAAAGAAGAGATGAATGGCATCTTTTATATGGGTGTGGAATCAGTTTTCCTTGGGCTGACTTTGACAGGTTGAGTGTCTACAGCCTGGTTTGCCTGTCCGCCCTCCTGGATGCTGTTAAAGCTTTGTTTTGTTGAACAGTCAGATACCCAACTCTGTTGCCTTGTGGAAGATGAGTAAATGCAGTGGTCTCTTCTCCCTGACCCACAAATCTTTTGGTACTGCCGTTTTGGGAAGCCAAAAAAAGGCTAGTAATTGACCAGAAAACAATTTTGTGGAAATATTTGACCCGAAGTTAGTGAAATAAAACTTTGAAGAGTGTATATGCCTGATGTATTGTGCTTGTATCTTTTGGGGGGAAGCCTTTGCCAAGAAATTGCAAAACAGTTGTAAACAAAAAATGCTAATGAATGGAAATGTTAAGGTAGATTATTGTACACACACACACACACACACACACACATACACACACACACACACACACACACACACAGAGTTAAATTGAACACACTGAGATAAGAAGGAAGTATTTTCTTTTTTGAGGTTTTGGCCAGATGATTTTTAATGTTTTTCTGGAACCAATTTTAATGCTATCTCTTTAATTCTAGACAATGTTTAATGTAGTTGGTCCAGCATCAGTAAAAATGTTTGTGGTATATTCAAGTGCATGGATTCGTTTTCCCGACAAGCATGTTTGGGTGTGTGATCTTTAGAAATAGCTATGCATCTGTTTACACAGGTTTAAACAACTTTTTTGGGCCTTAGAGCTATTGTAGAAATAGTTCATTGTGAGAACTGTCACTTGAACCTAAAAATGACTCCCTAATATAGTAAATATGAGCATGTTGACTAAATGCATATGCTTGGATACATGAATGGATTTATGGAGAAAGTGGTGGTGAAAATTCGGTCAGAGGGAGTTATTGTAATACATAGTCTCTAAAATAAGAGATCCTTGTTACAAGTTAACAAGATACAAGTTAAAAGATACTTGTTTTATTACTATTTGCTGGCTGGAAACAGATTTTTTTCCATATATTTTTGTAGCATATTGGGAGGGATAAAAGCTTTACTATCACCTGATGCTCTGTGGAATGAATATGTAAGATACCTTTTGATATATGCTCTGAGCTTTAATTTTTTTGCTTATCAGCTGAACACTATTTCCATAGCTTTCTAGCTCTGATTGTAGGAAACAGTGGTACAGTGCTCCAGATAGGAATTAAGATCCTAGAAAATGATGGAGAAAGTGGCAAAGCCATTTCAAGACAATTAACTGGTGCTGTTTCTACTGTAATAAAAACAAAATGAAATTACAGGGAGGAGAGAACTTTAATTCTTATCTCCAGGAAGAGACTTCTTTCCAGTAATCACATATTAGCAAATCAGCATATTTCCTATGTTTGAAGCCAACAGCTGTTTGTTCTGAATTCACTGAAGGAAGTGCACTTTAATAGCAGTTCTCATTTTGGTTTTGAGCTTTTAATTTTTTTTCTCAGTGACACCACTGAATTTTTGGAACCTGAATTCTTGTTACAAAATGAATTAGCTCCAAGTGGAGCTGTCATGTCAAATGTACCTGCACGAGTGATGGTCACCTAAAATGTTTATAGCTGTGGATAATAATTACCAATAAATGACAAGGCATTAGGACAATAGTCTGGCTTTGAATTTCCACTTCTGCTGCAGCTTTTAATTATATATGTAAAAAGGACTTTTATCAGCTGGGCTATTTAGTTTTATAATAGTTTGAATTTTCTCTGGTGAGGTTTTCACAGGCTATTTTCTGGGAGATTTTTTTTTCCCTTATACTAAATTATTCAGGATCCTCTCCCAAATGCTTAAGTCCAGGATGGGATAATAAAGCTTGTTTCCCACAATTCTAAGTCGGTTTAGATTTTCACTGCCTTCTCTTCTCTGTTCTTGTTATATAAAGTAGTTTGGGCCAGGCATGGTACATGCATTTAATCGCAGCATTTGGGAGGCAGAGGCAGGCAGATCTCTGAATTCAAGGCCAGCCTGGTCTACAGAGTGAGTTCCAGGACAGCCGGGGTTATCAAGGCTATATAGAGATACCAAAAAAAAAAAAAAAGAAGTAGTTTGTGTTAACTAGCGCTTGACTCTTGTTTTGTAGCTAAGAAGTGGACCAGCAAGTTCATATTTAGAGAACAGCAAACTGGGCATTGCATAAAATTGTATTTATATAAGTGATTTCAATAAAAAATTTACAATTTGATAAATTCAAATTCTCTATCACCTGTCAGAGTTATTAATCAAATAAGCTAATGAGTCTCTAAATCTCAAGAGTTTAGGCATTGCTTTTGTATCTAAGTTTTTTATTTTAAGTTAAGGTACTCTTTTCCAAAGTATATTTGTCTTTTTGAAGTGTCAGGGATCAAACCCTGAGCCCCCTGTCTATGAAGCAAGCATCCTGTCAGTGAACTACATCTTTAGCACCTAAAGTAGATTTCTAAAATAGTTTAACTGTACTTGAAATGAGTTGGTTTAATATAAACTATTAATTGGGTTAAACATTCTAAATTAAATTAACTACTGTAGAACAAAAAGTTAAAATATCCCTTGATATTTAAAGACTCAGATATCCAAAGTTATGCTCAAACCGATTATAAATGTTATGTTTTAGCCTGGATAGATCATTAATAACCATAAGATGAGGCAGATCTTACTGAAAGCTAAGATGTGCAGAGTTAGGATATGTAGATGGAAATTGATCACCAGACTGGGTGGGTGGATGGTGGCTAAAGAACAAGAGTAAACGGCACACGGAGTGTTTCTGTAGGAGTCAGGATTATGGGGTATAGTAGGTGCTTGCCTATCAGGTGCAAGGCTCTGGGTTCGATTCCTAGCACTGCCAATGAAAAGCCATCACAGGGGAGGTTTGCTGAGAAGAGTTGGATTGTTCATAATGACCTGGAGAGAAATCCGCTATAACATTTCAGTGTTCTATTTAATGTAACAGTTTCATCATATAAACAATGATTTTAGCAGTAACAGATACAAAAATGTTTCTTAATAAATTAATAATTTCTTAATAATAAATTAATGCAACTTGGAATCTTGGGTTAGACTATCATTTGAAGTTCAATTTTTTCATTGCTGGTTTTCTGAAATAAGGTCTCACTATGTAGCCAAGCTCCTCAGCCTCCTGGGTGCTGGAATTATAAGCTTATACCACCATGCTTACATTGAGATTCTACATTAAAGTTTTAATTTTTGCAGAACATTCTGGAAATGGGAAGATAGTATTGATGTAAAATATTCAGATTCTTTTTCTTTTTTTTAAACTTTCATATGAGCAAATAAAGGATACCAAAAATGTCATAAATTAATATTAAAGTATCAATACTTTAGATTGATACTAAAGATATTCCCAATAGACCACAGCCAGAGAATGTTCCAATTTTATGCAAATTCAAAATATAGGAGTATCAAATGAATGGTTAGATTTGGGGAAGAATGATTGTACTAGCTAAAAACAACATGAGGTTCAAAGTTTGTGTCCCAATCCTGGCATTTTTCAGATATACATGTAGCCCTTTGAGCAAATCCTTTGAAACTTGTGAATGTTCCGGTAACATGGAGACCCACCTAGCTTGAGATGGTTAAGGGAAATGATGTGTATCAACTATTCTTAATGGAGTAGGAATTTGTTGAGATGCAGCATAGTATGATAATGGCCACACAAGCCCATGCTTGATAATGGAACCTGCTTACTAGACTTGTCTTGGCCAGTTTAATATTGCTCTCTTAGTGTCTTCATTTGAAAGCCAAGGTCATGTCTACTGGTAGGGTTTGTTTCATTGAATAAAAGGATTAAATGCACTAGTTGTTAGAGGACTTGGCTCATAGTAAGCATTGAATAAATTAGTCACTGAAATATTTTCTTGCATATGTATTTGAAAAAAAAAGACATTTTGGAACAGGAATGACGAAAGCTCACAGTATGTTTTTCTTAGGAGCTGTGTGCCATAGCATAAAATGGCAGCTTGGTAGAACTTAGGAAAGTCTAAACATCCTCACTTCTTTGGAATCTAGGTAATTTTCTTTGATTTCTATAGCATTTTGGTACAATGAAAGTCTTAACACTCCCCCAAGAAACAAAAGTTAAAAGTTTTGGTTATTTTCTAGGTAGTGGTAAAATACTACTCCACAGAAATTAAAAATCCAAAACTAGTGTAGATCTTCAAAATGCTTGTTACTTTTAAAACACTTTCAATTTGGGGGTCTTTTCTACCCCCTCACCCCATACTGGAGATTGAGCCCAGAGCCCTGAGTGCTAGACAAGTGCTCTACCACTGAGCTAGCTCTTTTGGTCATGTTTTTAAATTTTTGTTTCTTTTACTGCAATTGATATTACAATTGATAATGGGTAAGATGGTTTTATAGGTAAATTGGGTTAAAAAAAAACCCAAAAATCCCAAATATTAGCTTAAGTAAGCTCAATAGGGGAGTGGGTCTTTACTCTGGTTGTATAATGAGGGAGAATTAAGGCATTGCTGAAACGCTGGAGAAATTGTTTATTGGTTACATTCACACATTGCTCTTGCAAAGGACCAGAATTCAGTTCCCAGCACCCACTTTGTGGCTCACTGCTGCCTGTAATTCCCGCTCCCAGGGGCTGATGTCTGTGGCCTCCTTGGGTACCTGAACTCATGTGCATCTGTCCTCACACATACACATAATTAAAGCTATTAAAAAGTAATCTTTAAGGCATTGCTGAAACAATTATCTAGAGGATTGTCCCATACCCAATGCAGGTGTGAATATACTACTGCATTACTGCTTCTAAATGACTACAACTGAATTGAGGTAAGACAGTGATGGACTAGAAGCATTATTAGCTAGGAACCCAGGGAGGCACAAAACCCCAGCCTCCACTCCAGACCTAGGAATGTGAAACTCTAGGGTTGGGCCAAGCAGTCTTTGTGCTTTCAACATCCAGGTGATTCTGGGACTCATTAAAGTTAACCATTGCATTAACATAAAATCCAGTCACTTGTTACAGAAAACAAGAGATAGCTCAGTGGCAGTCTGTGTTTGAGGCCCTTCATTCTATCTCCAGTACCAGAAAGAAAATCGAAAGAAACTTTGTAATTAATACTATATAATTCAGACCTTTGTATTTGGGTTTGGTTTTGAAGACAGTGTCTCAGCTGCCTAGGCTGGACTGGAATTCACTTTGTAGTCCAGGCTGGTCTGGAACTGTCAATCCTGCCTCACTTTAATGAGTAGTAGGATTCTAGACATGAGCCTCTCTAGTTCAGACCTTCTAAAAAGTGTTTTTACAGAAGCACAGTGCTTGCCTGAGACAGGGTTTCACTGCAGCTTAGAGTGATCTGGAACTCACTGTGTGATGGCTTTGAACCTAGGATGATCTCCTGCCTCAGCCTCCTGAGTACTAGGATTACAGATGGGAGGTGCCATCATGGCTATACAGTGGTTGCTTTATAATAAGCATTCAGCAAAACTTGAGTGAATTTGAATCAGTACCAACAGAGACACTATTTCGTTAAGTGTTAAATCCTATACATTAATTCATACACACAAAAGGAGCTTTGCTTTTGAGCTAAGTATCTTAAGATGGGCATAGCATTCTAAAATGGGTAGATGGAGATGTTCAAGCAGATTCATTTAAAACAAGCTGTTTTAAGATTTTATAAGTAAAATCATACATCAAATTTCAAACTTACTCACAAGTTACACCAGCATGATTGTGTTGGTTGGCTTTCCACTGCCGTGACTAAATGCCTGGAATGACATTAAAAGAGAGGAAAGGTTTGTTACTGGCTCACAATTTCAGAGCTTTTGGTCCATGATCCCTGTCTCTCTTGCACTGGGCCTGTGATTGCGCAGTAGATCATGCTAGGGACATGTGGAGGAGGTCTGTTCCCCTTTGTTGTTGGGAAGAACAAAAGGGACTGGAGTCCTAGTATTTCTGTTAGGAGCATGCCCAAATGACTTCAATTCTTCCAGTGGCCCCCACCTCCCCTCTGCCCTGCCTCCAAGTCCTTATTTCATGTCTAAACCAAAGCAATTACCAACACTCAAAATAGCTCTCATTTTGTTTGAGTAACTCAGGACCAATCTGGTTTTCTCCACTGGTTGTCTGCTTGGTGTTTAGATTTCCCTGATGACAAAATTCATTTCTGAAACTTGGAAATCATGAGCCAGTGAGATGGCTCAGCCTGTAAAGTTGCCTGAAGCCACATAATGGAATGAGAGAACCAACTCCAGCAAGTTATCCTTTGATCTCCACAAGCTTTGTGTCTCATGTGGACACACACACACTCATATACACGTACTCATACACACACATACATATACACACACACATATACATGCATGTTCACCAAATATTTTCAAAAATTGCAATCTTAGAATCACGATCCTGCTAGTTTTGGTCCATACATTGAGCTCCTTAGTTTTCCTTTTTTTTCCTATGTAGTTTCCCACCCTCTAGAGCAGTGGTTCTCAACCTGTGGGCCACAACCCTTTAGGGGGTCACATATCAGTTATTACATTACTACTCATAATGGTAGCAAAGTTACAGTTAAGAAGTAGCAATGAAATAATTTTATGGCTGAGGGTCACCACAACATAAGGAACTGTATTAAAGGGCCACAGCATTAGGAAGGCTGGGAACCACTACTCTAGACCTGGTTGAATGTATCTCAGTAGTTTTGTGTATTAATAACATGTTTCTTTGTACTTTGATTTTTCTGTTGTTTCTCTTTTTGCAGTGTTAGTTATTGATTGTTACCATTTTAGTGACATTAATGGAACTGTCTTGTTGTGGAGTATTAGTTTGGGATGTGTTACATTTGTTTATGCTGTGGAACATTTGTTTAATGATGCAAAAGTGTGTTGGATTCTTTTATATTGTATTTGTTTAACTCTGTGAAGCTGTGTTACTTTGCCTGTCTAAAACACTTGTTTGGCCTAATGAGCTGAACAGCCAATAGCTGGGCAAGAGAAAGGAGGGGGAGGATGGCAGGCAGAGAGAATAAATAGGAGAAAAGGGAGATAGGGAAGCAAGAAACATCAAGGAGAGAGAGAGAGAAGAAGGGGTCAGCCCCCAAGCCCCCCAGCCCCGCAGCCAGCCATGGAGTAAGAATGAAAGTAAGATTACAGAAGTAAGAAAAGGAAAAAGCCCAGAGGCAAAAGGTAAGTGGGATAATTTAAGAAAAGCTGGCAAGAAATAAGCCAAGCTAAGACTAGGCATTTTTAAGTAAGAATGAGCCTCTGTATGATTATTTGGGAGCTGGGTGGCCGGCCCCCACAAAGACCCAAAAGAGCCAGAGTAAAAAAAAAAAAAGCAACTAACTACACTGCCTAGAATACTGTAAATAGTCTCTATATTGTCAAATATGGTAGCTTTGTGTAGCTATTGAACACTTAAAATATGGTTTGTATATATGAGGAATCGTGTTTTAAATTTATGCAGAAATTCATGCAATAGAACGAACACATGTGGTTGTTCCTACTAAATTAGACAGGGCCAGCAAATCTATCCATTCAATAAGATTTTGCAAAAGTTATTATCAGGCTTTTTGTACTATTTGAGTATTTCTGTAGTAAACTTCCTGAACTCAGACTTCCTGTGTAGACTAAGCTGGCCTTAAATTTGCAGTGAACCTTTTACCTTTGCCTTCTAGTGGCTGAGATTGCAGGGTTATATAGGTGTGAACCATTATGCCTGGCACTAATTTTTACTAGCCCTTTAAAGATTCACTTTGTTAAATTTTTATTTATGTGTATGTGTTAGTTTCTGTGTGATAGGCACCCATGGAGGGCACAAGAGGAACTTGGATCCTCTGGAGCTAGAGTTGCAGATGTGAGTCGTCTGACGCGGGCTGGTGGTGAACTCCAGCAGCAAGCATTCTCAACCGCTGAGCTCTCTCTCTGGCCCCTTATTAGCGCTTTAAGTCATGTGATTCCATTGTCGTTTTGCCTCCATTGGTTTTGCTGGCAAGTGAGCTACTAGAGTGATTTTTCTCTTGTGAAAGTAGCTTGTCTTTTGTCCTCTGGTCACCTGGGATGCTCGTTTTTATTTTTTGGTAATTGATTGTGTGTCTAAGGTGCTTTTCTTTGTATTCTTTTGACAATATCTACTGAATTGTACGTATCAATATCCAACACCATAAATAATAAATAAAATTTAAAAATTACTCTTGATTTTACCCATTAGTCTAGGCAATAATATCTGCTTGTCTTCTTAAATTATGAAGTTCCATTTCAAATATACCTTAAATTTTTTAATATGATTTGAATGTACTTAGTAGGGTTTTTTGGTCAGGTGTTAGTGATTGAGTTTAGAGGTTTGTCCATGGTAAGTAAGTGCTCTTTCACTGAGCTACCTAATACATGTTCAGCAGTGAATTCTTTATGTCTACTGGAGTGATTATCTAGAAATTCTAGATTTGAAATGCTGTAACTCGAGAGCTGCTAAATTGAATTGGAAAAAGTTGACAATGCAAGTGTTGGCAATGACTTAGAAGACCTCTCAGGAGAGGGAAATTGCTAATTAATAAGACTTGGTTTCTCAAGCCAGACTGCCTGCTAAAAATGCTATTTAGTTATGATTGCCACCTCCCAGCTGCTTTGAATAGGATACTAAACCTGTCTGCAGAATGGGATACTGATATACTGGCTTAAACTCAAAATTACAAGGATCAATAGATGCTGTTTAGTATTCAAGTATTCTAGTATACATTCAGTACGTCACTGTTAGCTTACAAATGAGATTTTATCTGAAGTACTATGGACGCTGTGGGTTTGCATAGATTATCTGAAGCCCCTGGCATTCTTTCAAGTAATGCCGTTTTTAGAGTTTGTTCACAGTGTGCATGAGCTATGGCTCTCTCTCAATGTGATATTGCTGGTATTGTTATTTCATAAAATAAATGGTATTGTTATTTCTTTATGTAGCATCTGTGGTTGGAATGATGATGGACAGAAAGAAGCAAATGCTTGTATCAAACCCAGGGTTGGCAGGGGGGGAGCACAGACGTTGCCATAAAGACACATGGGAGAACTAAAGAGATTTCAAAGAAGTACATTAAATTTGTTTTCTTTGTAGCAAAGAAGAATGCTCAGGGGTCTCTGATGTGAAGGGAAAAGTAGCAAGCTGATGACAGTTTTTCTCCGGTTTTGTCTTCATTGGACACCTCTGACCCCTGTTATAACAGAGAGTCAGGACAGAGAGCTAGTGCGTCATCCATGGAGACACCAGTATCCTCAGTCATAAGTATTATCACTTGATTGCACAGCCTTGATGAAGTCTGAATGGCCTGGGGTTCCAAAGGTGTAGCATGACACTTAATTGGCCATGCACAAACAGGATGTCATTCTCATTCCTCTCAAACTATGGAGCAGTCATTTGTGGACGCCTGGATCTGTGCCTCCTCTGAGCTGAAACAAAAGGGAGAAGAATAATGTCAGTCTAGTTTTATTTCCTTATCTGTGTAAGCATAGTGTTAGGATGTGTCCGATATGTTTGTTAGCTTTTTTTTTTTTTAAGCCATTACTTTTGGTGACTTATGAGCAACTATGTGGGTGCTGCATGACTGTCTAACGTTAGTAACGACTGGTAATTCTCTGGCGAGGCATCTGGTGAGTCAGCACTTACTGTGTTTTCGCGGTGACTAACTTGGCTCTCCAAATGTGCCACTTTTCTTATGTACATTAGATTATGGGGACTCCTAGTCACAAAGGAACACACGAAAATGGTGTTCTTAAAATGGACATCACTCACCAGAGTCAGTCACAGAGTTAACAGGTTGACATTGCGTTCTTCACTTTTGAGTTTGGAACAGTTTCAAGCGTGGATAAGAGTTACAAACATACCACAGAAATATCTGCAACCTTTCACCCAGAGCCCTCCTCCTGGCCAGTCGGTTCAACAATGTCCTTCATGACACAGGGCTGCAGTCCAGGCTCAGTGAGGTAGCTGGTGTCGTTTACCCTGGAACAATTCCTCCTTCCTTCCTTCCTTGACTCTCAGGCCCTGTCAGTTAGGAAGATTGCAGGTCAGTTGTTGCAGAAATAGACCCTGGGCTGAACTTGGGTTTATTTAATATTTTTCTGTTTTTTTCTTGATTTATCTTTTATTATTATTATTTTTTTGGTGGACAAGAGTTATTAACATATTGTAAGAGAACTAATATTTCTTAATAATTTGATCCAGGCAATCCCCCTTTTAACAAAATTTTCACAATTATGCTATTTTTCTTACATCCCATCACATGGCATGTGGTGTCAATGGTTTCCTCTTATTGGCAATGTTTGGTTTAGTGAGGTGATCATAGACAAAGTTCTCCACATACTTGTATTTTTCCAAGAGTACCATTTTGGCAGAATCATCCAGCGAGTTTTTCACAGCTGATCCATTCCACTTATCAGTTTTTACAGGCTTATCATCAATCTTCCATTTATCCAACAGACCACTGTGGCTGCTGCCTGTCCCAAAGCTGCCTCGGCCACCTCCTTCTGACGCCGATGCCTCCATCTTGTTTCCCTCCATGTCCAACCAAGGTTACTTTCAATTTTTTTCAGATTTTGAATTTATATTCTAACATTTTTGTCTTACTCATTTATAATACTTAACAGTAACAGAAACTAGACATATGAAGAGGCATGAGACATGCCTGCAAAAAGCCCTGAATATAATAACACAGGCAGATATATTACCTCTTATAACCACATAGGATCATAGAAAATCACAAAGAATTTCAGGAGCAAAGAGAACATACTTTGACATGGGCAACTGAAGAGTATGATTATTAAAGGCTTTATTTCTATTTGAGCTTCCAAATCCTGCCTTTTCTGGATCTTTCTTCTGTTGGACTTAACCTGTAGAAGGTTGGGGAAGGTCAGCAGGGACAGCCTTTCTTGGATACAATGGTTACTAGGCACAGGAAATGCAGCTAGTGTGAAGTTTTGTTACATGTTTTCAATGACTTTTATAAACTGTTTATATTGCTAAGTCATGCTAATATTCTCGAATTTTTGTAAAGTCAGTTATGTGTACTTCAAGGACTTAATAGGAAGACGATTTCATTTCATCCCCTCCCCATTTCTAAGGACTCTCCATTGTGCAAAGTATCTTTAAAAACATGCTTTATTATGTGTCTCAATGATGTGGAAATATAGGCTGGGTTTATCACTCTACAATTAATAGTTATTGCTCCATAGTTCTCAGGAAGGAAGTTAGGGCACGTGGAGAAACTGATCCCATATTGCATGGTACAAGGATAATAATCCACATTGATAAATCTCAACCTGACTGCTGCTCTAAATCACCTGAGATTTGAGATTCTAGCTCTATAACCCATTATATTTTCTTAGCCTTGACTCTTAAAACTTTAAGCATTCAATTTTCAAAGAAAACAAATTTAATACACATATTATTTGAGATTGCAAAGAAGGCAATAGTGATATAACACAAAATCTATGTAAGCTACCTTTCTTCATCATGGAAGTGAGTCTTCAAATATTAAAGTACCTACCACTCTCCTCTAATTGTATATTTTACATTTTTAAGGATACCCCTCAAACCAGGCACCACTGTTTGTAAATAGAGTTTTTCTGTCCTAACTCCCTGGTCCCAAACAAACACACAAAAGCTTATATTAATTACAAAATGCTTGGCCAATAGCTCAGGCTTATTACTAACTAGCTCTTACATGTAAATTAACCCATTTCTATTAGTCTATGTATTGCCATGTGGCTCATGGCTTTACCTGTCCTCTAGCATCTTGCTTCTTGGGTGGCTCGCAAGCATCTCTCCAACTCTGCCCTTCTTCACCCCAGTTCTCAGTTTGATTGTCCTGCCTAACCTTATCCTGCCTTGCTATAGGCCCAACAGCTTTTTTATTAGCTAATGAGAGTAATACATATTCACAGTGTACCAACTGTTAGTTCCCACGGAAACTCTTCGATTGTTGAATAAGAGATGTGGATACTGGGTCTCCTCTTGACAAGACTCTCAAGGCCTATTGCAGGGTAGCTGCAGCTTAGGGCAGAGTCTGCACAAAAGGCCTGTTGTGATTCTATCTTGGACGTGGCACACTGACACTTTCCTGATGACTTATGAGTTCATAGGGTTCACTGGCAATTCACAGAAACTCAAGCATTCCAGTAGCCACATAAAAAGCTATTTGCACCTTGGGGACTTGTAGGTCTCAGGTCTGCTAAACATTTTGCTAAGTAGAAAGCCTGCCCCTGCCAGCCCCTTGGGTTCTTAGGTACAGTTACCTCTCAGGACTTTGGACTAGATGTATCTCCACTAACACTTTAAGACTAGAAAGCACCGCTATTTGAAGTCGTTAGAGCGTGTCTCCCCCTCCCTGTGGTTCACTCATAATTCCAATTCAAAAAATAACTGACACATGAGTAGATGAGAATTTTTGAAAAACTGTTTTAGAAGATGCTAAAGAAGACAGTCCTCTGAGGCTTGTCTTCTGGATTATTCTAACAAGATGTTTGTGGTGATATTTTTTACAATCATTTCACCAAACACAATATCTGTCTTAAGGGTCTCAGAAAATAGGCGGTAAGTGGTACCTCATATTAGGGCTGGTGTGAGCAGTGCTTTAAATCACGGCTGCACTCTGCCTAAACTAGCCATTTGATAGTCATGCACTGAAAGTGTCTGAGACAGCAGTGACAGCAATTATAAGACCGTGATGGCCACGCCTCTAATGCTATGACTCTTGTGTAAGAGGTAATTAACACGCCACCGAAACCACAGAGGAACATTTGTAACACGATTTAGGAGACCTTTGTCCTCAGGTTTATTCACTAATGGATTCTCTAATGACTGGGCAGACAATTGAATCATTGTTTTTTTAAATGTTTGGGACTATATAGTAAAGCTATGAAGTCCCAAAGAGGACAGAGTTGGTATCTTTCTTCTAAAATCTCCGTATATTTTTATTGCCAGTAGGATGCCTTGTGTGTCTGTCTCTTAGCAGATGACATTAAATGCCAGCAACAGACTTTTATTTTGAAACCCAGCAATTGCACAAACTTACCTACTGAAATTATGTTAATAATTGCTAAACTTTGCTGTCATAAACGCTGCGGAGTAGAAATAAGGTTATGGGTTGTTAGTAAGTCAATCCATTCACTTGAATTTTTGAAACACAGAAATCAAGAAGCATCAGAGGTGTTTGGTGTTTCTTTATGCCAGGATATATCTGATGTAAATGTATTTTTAAGTGAAAATATCCGAGTTGGGTATGGTAGTAGCACACGTCTATCAACACAGTAGCCAGAAAGCTGAGATAAGAGGACTGCAATGCTCAGGCCAGCTGTGACAACATAGTGAATTCCAGGCCAACCGGAGCTACATAGCAAAACCTTGTCTCAGAACAAAAACAAAGCAATGTATGTTATAGCCGTGATCAGAATAAATAGCAAGCCCTTTAAGGCATGGAAGCTAGAGGAGCAGGAGTTCTGGGAGATGTGTTGTCATAGTGACAGTAGATATGAATGCTAAAGTGGCTGCAAGTTTAGCTGACGACTTTCTGGGACTAAATGCATAAAATTTGTTCGCAAGAAAGAAAACATACAAGTGCTGAGAATGTAGCTCAGTGATGGAGTGCTTGTGTGGTACACAAAGAACTTTTGAGTTTGATTCCCAGACCTAAAGAAAGAAATTGAAAGCATTTCTTTTTAATTCTTGAATATTTTTAATTCATGGTACTCTCAATGACTCAGTGATTCTTATGTGATGGTGGTTCTCATACAAGAGAAATACCTTACTGGTCTCTTAATTAAGCAGTTGGCCCTAAATTTAATACTGTTAGTTTTTATACCATCTACCAGATATTGCTACATTTCAAAGTTCAGAAATGTTCTGTGATGCTGACTGTGAGTTCACAATAGCATGGTTTGGAACTGTATTAGGAGTCTCCAGGGAAACAGAAACAGCAGGGGAAGTGTAAAGGGGATTTAATGGATCAGCTGATCCAGTTAGAGGCTGAAAAGTCTTACAGTGGCTGGCTGTAGGCTGGCTGCATAGTCAGGGAAATGTGTAGCTAGATGCCCAAAGAAGGTAGATCAGAGAGAGAGAGAGAGAGAGAGAGACAGAGACAGAGAGAGACAGACAGAGAGACAGAGAGACAGAGAGAGACAGAGAGACAGAGAGACAGAGAGAGACAGAGAGAGAGACACACAGAGAGAGACAGAGAGAGAGACAGAGAGAGACACACAGAGAGACACACAGAGACACAGAGAGACACACAGAGAGAGACACAGAGAGAGACAGACAGAGACAGACAGACAGAGACAGACGGAGACAGAGATAACCTAGTGGTGTAAGTCTCTGTATTGTAGAGTGGAAAGTTTTAGTCATGAGTCTGGTGTCCACAGAGGACCTGCTCCAGAAGGGAAGGTGAGTGTGAGGACAGAAACTATGCCTCCTTTTCTTCCTCACTCAGTATGCTGACCTACACATTAATCTTTTGTAGAATCACCCTTACAGACAACCAGATGTCTGCTTTACCAATTCTCTGGGCATCCCTCAATACAGCCAACTTGACAACCAAAACCAACTATCCCAGGAACCATGATCCTAGAAATATTCACTGCAAAATGCTGACATTGACTTAAATGTTCATGAATTGGGAGCTGTTTAAATGACTGCATGTCTGTATGATGGTATACTATGAGGGAGTTTGCTGTGGGATGTCTTTCTGTACGGTGTGAATATGTGTTGTAGCAGAAATCTTAAAAAGTTCTTATTAATAAAATCAAACCTGAGGCCAGTTGTTGGGGTGAAAGCTGGAAGATCAAAGAAGCAGAACAAGCCACAGCTACCTCGCCTTGCCAGTTCCTCAGCTGATCCTGTTTCCTCAGACTGGAAGTCTCTGAGTCCTCATCCAGAATGGGTCTCAGCTAAACTGTAGCTCAAAAGCCTAAAAGCTTAACCAGCCAAATGCTGCTAGTTTCTGGTCTTCACGCCTTATATATCTTTCTGCTTTCTGCCATCACTCCCTGGGATTAAAGGCTCACTTCTTGGGATTAAAGGCGTGTGTCACCATGCCTGGCTGTTTCCAATGTGGCCTTGAACTCACAGAGATCCAGAGGGATCTCTGCCTCTGGAATGCTAGGATTAAAGGTGTGTGCTACCACTGCCTATCCTCTATGTTTAATATTGTGGCTGTCCTGTTCTCTGATCCCAGATAAGTTTATTAGCATGCACAATATTTTGGGGAACACAATACCACCACAATGTGTTGCTCTGATTGGTTGATAAATTAAGCCATTTGGCCTATGGCAAGGCAGCTTAGAGGCAGGCAGGAAATTAGGAAATTCAAGCAGATAGACAAGAAGAAGAAAAGAGAGAGAGAAAAGATGCCATCCTGCCATCCAGGGAGCAGCATGTAGTGGCACACAGGTAAAGCCACAGAACACATGGTGACATATAGATTAATAGAAATGGGCTGAGTTTAGTTATAAGAGCTAGCTAACAAGAAGCTTGAGCCATAGTCCATGGCCATAAGTTTGTAAATAATATTAAGCCTCTGAGTGATTATTTTATAAGTGGCTGCTGGATTGTGGGGCTGGGCGGGACACAGGAAAACTTCCAGCTACAGGAGTTAAAAAGAATAAAATAGATCTGGTATATACTGACTGGAGGATCTTGGGGACCTGCTGGCCATCCAGTCAAGCCAAATCAGTGAACTCCAGATTTAGTGAGAGACCCTGTCTCAAAACATAAAGTAAAATAGAGGAAGACACTTGACATTGACCTCTGTCTTCTACACATATGAGCTCATGCATGAATACCCACACATGTATACATATACACATGCATGCACCACACACACACACACACACACACACACACACACAAACACACATACACACACACACAAATTTCTCCATCATAACTAAAAATCTGTAGATAAAAGTTTGAAGACACTTGTCAGAGCTTTTGACAATGAACTGTAATGCTTATAAATTTTATATATGTGGTATATTTTACTTTTAATTTTTTATTACATGTAAGTGTATGTAACATATGTAATATTCTTCTAGTAACTGTTATCCTAGGATATTAAGATTAATTTGAAGGTCTGACTTGCCTAAAATAGAAATGAATACAAGTGAATATTGAGGAAAATTCCATACTAAAATCACTTTAAAGACACCCACACATTAAAGCATTATTTTTTCTTTCCTTTCCTGACCTATGAAGTTGGCTCAGAAAATGCATTTAGGAGATAGAGGTGTGGCACAAGGCAGAAGGTACACCATATACACTTATGTGCTAGGCCCTGGGTTTGGTACCCAGCGCATAGCATATTTAATACACGCAGCCTACTGGGCACTGGCAGTCTAGCACAGCGTGGCCTCCTGTAAAGGTGCTCAGAACACTGACAGTGGCCTCCAGTCATTGAGACACCATCTAACCCAAAACCTATTTTACTGTAAAGTATTAGATATCTCAAGAAACTCACTATCCTGAAGATAGAAAACAGAATGGTAATGCAGGTGTTCTCTCACTCTGCTGTCGACTCGAAGTATTGCTAAGTTGAACAATGGTAATTCAAGGACCATAGCTATACTACAAACCACTGAATTTGACACTTGAAATTTGCAATATAAAGCCAGGTGGTGTGGCACATGCCTTTAATCCTAGCTCTCAGGAGGCAGAGACAGGCAGATCTCTTGAGTTTGAGGCCAGCCTGGTCTACAGAGCAAGTTCCATGACAGCCAAGGCTACACTGTGTACCTTGTCTATTTCTGTCCTGCCAACTAGCTCCCAAATAATGACATGGAGACTTCTTATTAATTATGAAAGCTCGGCCTAAGCTTAGGCTTATTCCTAACTAGCTCTTAAATTAACTTAAATTAACCCATTTATTTTAATCTACATTCTGTTGCGTGGCTCGTTACCTCATCCCTCTGTACTGCCCATGCTGCTTCCTCCATGTCTGGCTGGCAACTCTACCCTTCTTTTTCCTAGAGTCCTCTCTCTGCCTGGAAGTCCCGCCTATACCTCCTGCCTAGCTATTGGTCGTTCAGCTCTTTATTAAACCAATCACAGCAGTACATCTTTACACAGTGTACAAATATTCCCACAACAACCATCTCTGGAAAAAAATAGCAATATGAATTACATCTCAATAAAGCTGTATTTTAATATAATCACAAGCGAGAAATGAGAGTCTCCACTGTTACCCACAGTTTAAATACATTTATCTACACCTACACTCATGAAGTCGCTTCTGTCACTTAAGAAGTGCAGAGAACTTCCGAGACCACCTGGTCTAGACTTGCCAGAGGATTTGACGACTTAGCACTGAAGATCTTGGAACAGGCCACCCCAGCCCTAGTTTCTGACAGATGGATCAGGTGTCTTACCTTCTACAGAGTGCTAGTGTCATGTGATCACAGACAGCAAAGCTTATTCTTGAGTTTTTGGTTGTGAGTTTAACCTTTAATGGCTGAGCCATCTCTCCAGCCCCACAAAGCTTATTCTTTACTGCTCCCAGTTATGTCTTTCAGCATTGTGTGTGTTTTCCAGACAAGGTCTGGGTGAAGGTTGGTGTTATCAGCTTGACAGAATGTAGAGTCACGTGGAGACAAGCCTCAGGGCACATCCATGAGGGATTATCTAACTTCCATTAGCTCTTGGGATGTCTGTGGAGGATTATTTCCAGGAGGTTAATTGTTATGGGAAGACCTAAGTTAACTGTGGCCAGGACCATTCCCTGGACAGGATCCTGGACTGTATAAAAGAGAAAGTGAGCTGAGTGCCAGCATTCCCTGCTCGATTGTGGACCCACTGTGAGCAGCTGCTTCTCGGTCATGATGGACTGTGAGCCAGAATAAGCCCGTTCTTCCATGGCTCTTTCATCATTGCATTCTTGTAGCTAGAGTTTTTCTCTCCAGGTCCCGCCAGGCCCTGGCAGTCCCATAGCCCACTTATAAAATAAACACACAGATGCTTATATTATTTAAACTGCTCGGCCATTAGCTCAGGCCTACCATTGTCTAGCTCTTACTCTTATACTCAGCCCATTTCTATTAATCTATATGTTGCCATGTGTTCCGTGGCTTTACCTGCTGCCTTTACATGATGCTCCCTGGATGGCAGGCTGGTGTCTCCTCCTCTTCACCTTCCTGTTCTCTCAATTCTCCTCTCTGCTAGTCCCGCCTATACTTCCTGCCTGGCTACTGGCCAATCAGTGTTTTATTTATCAATCAATCATCCATAGCACATTCTATTGAAGCAACAGGAAAAAGAAACTAAGACAGTCCCCCAACTTTAGTTCAGGCTGGCCCGAAACTCATGAAATAGCCCAGGCTGGCTTCAAACTCTTGGCTATCCTCCTGCCTTGGCCTCTTGAGTGCTGGAATGATACACCTGAGCTACCATGCCTGACTTCTTTGGAACCCTTTAGAATGAAAATTATGATGTGTGATGTAGTTTTAGGAAGAAAGGCTTTGAAATTATCATTATTAAAAATGAAACAAAACAAGCAGAACCACTCTGTGGACTTCATCAGTCTTGCTTTGTTAAGTATATTTCAAGTGTTTTCAAAGATTATATAAAATCATCTAAGAACATAGCAGTTTTCGTTCACAGAAACTTTCAACTTACTAGATTATCTTGTGGTTAGTTTTACATGCTTTTTGTCTCCAAAAACCTCTCATAATAATAATTTTCCAACTAGCCACACATATTTTTGAACTGTTTTTTTTTCAAATGGTGTTATATGAAATTCATTAATTTAAGATGAACTTTCTAAACTAAAACTGGATCTACCATATGACCCACCTACATACAGCACTCCTGAGCACTTACTTCAAGGACTCCAAGATAACAAATCACAGAAATATTTGCACAGCAGTATTAACCACAGCACCGTTCACAATAGTTATTATGGAAACAACCTAAGTGTCCTGAGGAAGGATAAAGAAAATTTGCTATAAACACAATGGAAATTTTTGCAGCTGTACAAAGGAATGGAATTAGGACATTTGCAGAACATGATGTAACTAGAGATACTAAGTGAATTTAGCTAGTTTCAGAGGGACAGACATGGTGTGCTCTCTATGTGATTCCTAGATTTTATAGGGCCACATAAAGTCATGGAGGTGTGTATGACAAGGAAGCAAAGCTGCCTGGGGGAAGGAAGAGGATGGAAGGGGTGGGGAAGGGGAGGGGAAGGTAGAGGGGGTGGTCTTTAACATGCTGAACAGAAGTGCACACTAGTGTGAAAATGTCCTTGTGTGGCATAGTACTGTGTACAGTGAAACCCTCTAAAATGTGCTTCTAATGCTTGGCTTTCTGATATTCTAAGGAAAAGCAATACAGTGTTTCTGATTCATCCTGGTCAATGATTTGTTTTTCCTGAATATGAATCCTGGGGATTTCAATTCCATACCTCATTGATCTGTGATAGAGTATAAACATATATATAATTTTTTTTCTTGCTAAAATGTTTCCACACCTTCTTTGGGCAAAATTATCTAAGTGAAATTAAAAATGAGCAATTATGAGAGAAATGTAAACATTGTGGACGGTTTATGAAAAATTCATACCTCTGGGTCTTTTAATTGGGAGAATCAGAGTATTTAAAATAACGTGACAGTTGGTAGAATGTTTTCTGTTTAGACAAACCCTAAATTGTGGTGGAAGAATGTGTGTATATGTATGTGTGTGTGGTTGTCACTTTTGACAGCTTTTAATTAATTTATTAATTTATTTTTCACTTATGTGCATTGGTGTTTTGCCTGCATGCATGTCTGGATGAGGGTGTCGGGCACCCTGGAATGGAAGTTATAGACAGTTGTGAGCTTCTGATTGCTTTTTAATTCCCCAGTTAATTTCTACACATGAAATATCTAACAAAGTACTATTTTGTTTTCAAAACACTAGTCCTCCATTGGACATTAGCAATCAAAATATCTGTGGTTATTCGCAATATTCAGAAAGCTGTCCTGTGTTAATGAGGATGCTTGATTTTGCAGCCCTGTTTAGGGCAGCGGCTGTAGGTGGCCGAGCATCACCAGCCGGCTTCTGTTCCCCAGTATGAGACAGGCTGTTTACTCAAAGAAAGGATTTGGAGACAGAGCAGGAGGCTGGTCACAGGTTAACAGGAGGCTCCAGTAGACTCCCGGTGTTCCTATCTTCTGTTTTGTGTGAGTGTGTGTAAATGTGTCCGTGTTAGCAGCGGCTGACAGCCCCTTCCTGTCGGCTGGGACGGAACTACGGGGTGGTGCAGCTTTGGAGGTTCCAAAATCTAAGAGCCACTTTCCTTTCCCACTGCTTTCCGCTGAGTCAGTCCAGCACCGTGCCCCGCAGGACCCGGAGGCCTTTGTTTTCAGATTACTTTACTAGCTACAAACGCCACACCCTTGTACTACAGAAACAGAACACTTTGTCCTTCCAGGAGGTCTGTACTTTGACCACAGCCCTGGAATTTCAAAGCTGCCGCAGGAGGCTTGTCTGCTGTGATCTCAAGTGTTGTGCCCAGTGAGTGTCCCGTTATACAGCAGTTTTACAGTTGCGTGCTGGTAGACTCCCACACTAGTGACACTCTCCCTTTAACGAGGTTCATAGTAGGTCGCCATTAGGAAAGGCCGTCACTCTACACAGGCAGCTGTGAGGAAAGAATCAGTGTCTTCAGGAGAGCTGAAGTTGGAGACCCGGGGTGTAGTTGGCACCCAGAGTCTTAGCTTCCTAGGGTGGGGGCAGTCACAGTTATGAGAGCTTAGCTTCCTCTTCTCTTCTGGACCCTGCCCGTCAGTTCACAGCAGCTGAATAACGTGGGAAAGGGATGGGAGGGTTTAAAGAATGGGAGGCATAAGTGCCAATTGCTTCCCGATTTATTATGCTTGGAGTGGTTATTGGCTGTATCTAAATCCTCTTCAAAGACAACCCCAGCAATGTCCAATACGACACGTTCCTGGAGTGGTATAAAATGTGATCTCTCTCCTCCAAAAGTGCAAAGTCAGTGAGAACAGCGAAATTATATGTGTCTGTGTATCACTATGTGCACATGTGAGTGCAGGTGTCCACAAAGTCCAGAAGAAGGCATCCAGATCCCCTGGAGCTGGAGTCACAGGCGGTTGAGAGCCCCCACCCCCACCACCCCTGTGGGTGCTGGGACCCCTTAGGTCCTCTTCAAGAGCCGTGCACACTGTAATCACGGAGCTGCCTCTCCAGCCTTAGAGCCGATGAGCTGAAAGAAGAGCATACATCCTGAAAGCATTGTCCATGACCCTCGGGATCATACATAGGTCATCTTCACAGTGCCCGCCTCTCGCAGTACCCTTCAGGGTTCTCCTGGGCGTGTACCACTGGCTGTATGAACTCAGTAGAGAATGGTTTCCCATCGTTATCAACTGGCTTCTTTTATATGTTAATCTACTCTGCTGCCATAACATCTTAATAAAGGCAAGTGATGGACACTTTCTTTGTATGTTTTCCCAAAGCATCCTAGCTGAAATGAAGAGAAAAAGGCACTGGAGATAATGTTGAGTCTCAGGAAAGGGCAGCAGCTCTCTGGCCTTTAAGCACAGGAACTTGGCCTTCAAGATGACTGTCTGGCTTAGCAGCCATCAAGTTCTCACACCTAGGTCAATCTGACCAAATGCAGGCATTATGATGCATGCATTCTGCCACTGATGAACTGCACTTCCGGATCCCTTTGTTTTCATTACAAAATCCAAACAACATTTAAATCGTTCAAAATTTATGTACACTTAAGTTTTTGTTTTTATTTCAGATGAAATTTTTCCAGCCCCAAATTAATACAAATATTCATTTAACAAGACCTTACTTAAACAATGCAAACATTTCTTAGCCCCAAACTCTGGAGACCAAAGGATCTCAGACATAAAAGATGATGAAGTAAATAACGCAGTTTTCACCTCAAAGGGACTAAGAGACAGTTTATTCTGGAACCAAATATGAGTGGCCCTGGCTCGGGAACACAGATTTCAGGTCGCCCCAATTAGGTAATTGTTCCAATGAGGTAACAATTTCATGAGGTTTTTATAGTAACAGAAGAAAGTCATAAATCAAAATGCTTTCAAATGCACTGGTTTGTGCATCAGATAGCAAGGAAGCCTCTGCTGTGGGTGTGCTGGCTAGTCTACTGAAAACTTGACATAAAGTCATCTGAGAGGGAGGAACCTCAACTAAGTAGATGCCTCCATTAGCTAGAGCTGTATGAAAGCCTTAATTAGCAATTGATGGGGGAGGGGGAGTCCTGGCCCATTGTGGGTGGAACCATCTCTGGGCTGGTGGTCCTGGGTTCTATCAGAAACCAGGCTGAGCAAGCCACAGGGAGCAAGCTAGTAAGCAGCACCCCTCCATGAACTCCGTATCAGCTCCTGCCTCCAGGTTCCAGCCCTGTTTGAATTCCTGTCCTGACTTCCTTCAGTGATGAGCAGTGATATGGAAGTATAAACCAAATAATCCCTTTCCTCCCCAACTTGCTTTTGGACAGGGTGTTTCTTTGTGGCAATAGTAACCCCAACCAAGACACATAGGTCTCAAATGCTGTCTGATGGCACTCTTAGCTTATGGGTTAGTAGAAGCTAGAGGGCTGCTCATATGCTACAAAATTATTTGCTTCACAATCACAAGGATGTTATGTCATGCACAGCTGGGTACTAAATGACTGTTTAGTAGTTCAGACAGCCCAAGGTAATCCGGCTGTGGACTTGCAACATTCTGTCATAACTGTAATGACCCCTCTGCAGGCATTACAGTTACGATCTGTCAATCAGCCTTTGTAGACTGTTACATGCAGCTGTGGCATTTGGGAGCTTCACGTCCCTGAAAGGGTTGTTTCTTTTCCCTCTCACTTGTAGCACAGATGTGAGCTATCATGCCCACTTCAGAAATAACAGATTTAATGAGCCAAAACAGATGCAGCCAAAAGGAAATGACTGATTCTGGATGTCTTCAGCCACCAGACACAAGGCCAGGCAGCAGGTGGGGAAGTGTCCTCCAGAGCTAAGCTGAAGTACTGGATAGTGAAATTTGGAGAAGGAACGGGGAGGGAGGCTCTGAGATGGGTGGGTGGCTTGCCGCCGCAGCAGCCCTGGTCCCTGGACTAGGTGGGAGGCAAACTTGACAATGTGTCATCTCCCAGATCTCCACGGGATTTGGGTTAAAGTTCAACAAACGTTCAAGAATGGACAATAATAGTCTTTTGGTTTTTTAGCTAGTAGCTTACTACTTTCTTATTCCCACCCTCATTCCTGCCCTTCCATCCTACGTCCCTTCGTGATTAAACTAAGCATGCCTCATGGTGTTTGCCTTATTAAGTTACAAAAAGTCTTAGTTTAACCCCATGTCCTGCTGTGTTAAGAGTCCGATGATTTGATCCCTTTCTCCACACTTCCTTTGTGCCTCACTGCTATGGGAACTCTCCTTCTAGTCAGTGGCCAATGGCACTGAACCTTGGACTCTGGATTCATCTCCATCTACTTTCTCCCTGCCACTGACCTTTATCTGGATTGATGATTGTTTTAAAAATCATAATTCTTTGCTGATTTTTTGGGGAATTTCACATCATGCATCCCAATCCTCCTCAGCTCAGACACTCCATATCTGCCCCTCACCCCTGCAGCATGCCCCCCAAATTAATTAAAAACAAACAAAAAAACCCCCACCTCATTCCTTCATCTTTCCAACACCTCTTCATTCATCCTAGTAGCACCCACTGGGAGCCTCAGTGGGAGTGTCATGCAGTTTACCTTTTTGTCCAGTCAGCCCCACCCACACATGTTCAATGCAATGAATCCTTGGTCTGGTTCAGGGTGGCACACCATCATCACTGCACCCTCATTGAAACTCCTCTAGGATATCCTGGTTTTGCCTGAGTTATGAAGATCCTGCAGTTATCCTTTCTTCAGGACCAGTCCCGTCACACACTCCAGGAGGTCATAGAAAGGGTAGATGTGCTGGGCGGTGGTGGCGCACGCCTTTAATCCCAGCACTCGGGAGGCAGAGCCAGGTGGATCTCTGTGAGTTCGAGGCCAGCCTGGGCTACCAAGTGAGTTCCAGGAAAGGCGCAAAGCTACACGGAGAAACCCTGTCTGAAAAAAAAAAACCAAAATAAAAAAAAAAAAAAAAAAAAAGGAAGGGTAGATGTTAGGGGTGGGCCAACCCACGGTCCAGGATGCAGATCTGGGTGGAGCTGAGCTGGTCAGTCCAGGCCATTGGAACTGCCACCCCAATAGGTGAGGGGCAGAGCCAGCTCTCCTAGGCCCATGTCATCAAGGGCTAGATCTCCCACGCCTGTGTGAGGGGTGGGGCCATCTCTCCAGAGTTGGGGGTGGGGTTGGGTGTCTCTCCCATGGGGAGTGGGGCCAGCTCTCCTGCTGCAGTGTCTAGCGAGGGGCAGTGACAGCTATCCCAGGGCCAGTGAGGGTCAGGGCTGACTCAGCATGGCCCTTGGATTTCAACATGAATGTGGTAACACGGGCCATGGACATCATCACAGAGCCCAGCTGCAGCAGGACCATGAACCCAGACATGGCCCTCAGCAGCAGCTCTGGCCTGGACCACGGCCACATGGCAGTGCAGGCCATTCAGATTGGCGTGGCCTGGGCCCTGGGACACCATCATGACCACAGGATGCTGCCTAGACCCCGGGCATCCGAGTAGCATTTGGTGGCACCATGGGCCACGGACATCAACACAGACCCTGGCTGTGGTAGGACCACCGACCCAGCCATGAAGCCTGGCAGCAGCCTAGGCTTGGACTGGCCTGGTGAATTTAAAGCCAGTTCTAGAATGTATATTCAGTCCTGACAACTCCCTTAGTGCCAGATACTTATACACATCCTCTGTGCTGTATTGGCCATCACACAGACATAAAAGGACTTAAAATTCTCCCAGCTGCTTCTTTCCCAGTCTTCTTCACTTTGCATAAGCCGTTATCCACCCTATTTTGAAAACAATTGCATGCTTTCTTGTTTCTCTTGTTTGCATACCTTTCCACATCTCTCTTTTGGTTTGTTTTTGTTTTTGTTTTTTGGGACAGGGCTTCTCTCTTGGAACTTGCTCTGTAGACCAGGCTGGCCTCCAACTCACAGAGATCCCCTGTCTATGCCTCTGAGTGCTGGGATTAAAGGCTTGCGCCACTGCCACCACACCCACTCATCCCTGTGGTGACATTTGTAATCTAAGAAACCAAGCTCCTTGGATCTTCAGGCAAGCTTTATTTCTTAGATTACAAATATCACCACACACCCCCACCCTCGCTTTTCTGTAGTTTACTTCCCAGAAAGCTTAAAGGTCACCTTCTGTAATCATGCCCAGGTCTGGAGATGTGTGTGGGAGATTTTGGGGAAGGTGGTTGTGTGGCAGGAAGTCTGGCATGGGGAGAGGCACCCGGATTAACTGATTAAACGATCGGCAGAACTGAAAACCCCTCTCCACCAGGCCTACATGTGAGGGGCAGAGCATGCAAGGGAGAAAAACTCTCCGAAGTCTGTAAGCTTGAGACAGCAGCTAGCTCCCAGAAAAGATCATTTTGCAGGGCAGCGTGGCCTTGACTCCTCCCTCCGAGTTCCACCCACTCTGGGTAGTTCGTTTTCACTTCTCCTTAATATCTGTGTTTGCTCTGCTCACCTGCCTTCCCGTATTCTTTTTTTTTTTTGGGGGGGGGGGCAGGGGTATGGAACAAAGAACATGGACACCACTGGCTTGGGGTGTCCCTGATGACCAGAGATCAGTAACCCAGCATCCTAATTCTCTGGTTTGAGCTCACCAAGTGCCCAGGTGCACTCCAAGAATCCCCATCACAGAGAAAGTTTGTGCCATGTGAGTGTCCCGCAAAAGCTCATCGTTAGAGCTTCGGGCCTTTCCCAGTTCTCTGGCCTGAGTGCTCTCGGTCTTAACAAACGTCTTTATTTCTCTCACTATCCGTGTGTGCTTGGTCCAATTCTTTATTCTGAGACACAAGAACCTGGAAATCCCAGGGGGTGCCCTGACCATAGCAGTTGGTAGCATACAAGGAAGGCACATGTCCTAATAACATTTAGTGCACAGTTTTAGGAAGCTTTCGAAAGTCTTAGATCCCTGAGCCTGGCTAGAACACTGGCAAAGAATTAGGAAGGATCCTGCTTTTGCCAGTTGTGATGATCAACAGCTGTTTCTTCCATCACGTCTTTACTTTGTTTCTGATTCAGGAAAGTAACTTGCATAAGGAGAGCTGGTTCATACACTATAGCTTCTCCTTTAAGAGCTAGCACATTCGTGCTCAAACAGGAGAGCCTGTCTCTGTCATCTAGGATTACTCAATCTACTTTCTTACCACTTTAGTCTCTCAATGAAGCAATGTGCAAATGGAAAACTATGTTTGGGGGCTTTTTGTCCCCTTGGGCTGGGGCTTCCTGTCCAGTAATGTGGCTATTTCCATGTAGTAATTACATATTTGTTATGGAAACTCCCTTTCTGAACCATTACTAAGAAAACTGCCATCCCGCCCCTCCCCCCATCTTTTAACAAATACCTACATCATACCAACGATACAGGATCTGAAACTTTATCTGTGGTATTGTCACCAACAGAGAGGAGTTGAGGTAAAGCAATGTTTTGGTGGCCTGTTGCTACTAAACATTGCTCTTGCCATTCATGCATACGTGCATGCGTGAGTGTGTGTGTGTGTGTGTGTGTGTGTGTACACGTGTGTGTGTGTGTGTGTGTGTGTGTGAAGACCAGAGGTTGACATCAGACGGCT
Source organism: Peromyscus attwateri (assembly GCA_902168425.1). NCBI lineage: Eukaryota > Metazoa > Chordata > Mammalia > Rodentia > Cricetidae > Peromyscus > Peromyscus attwateri. The sequence goes on along the minus strand of CABHPP010118901.1, from coordinate 37,883 downwards.
TCCATGATCACTGTCCATCTTATTTTTTTTTTTTGGTTTTTCGAGACAGGGTTTCTCTGTGTAGCTTTGCGCCTTTTCCTGGAACTCACTTGGTAGCCCAGACTGGCCTCGAACTCACAGAGATCCGCCTGCCTCTGCCTCCCGAGTGCTGGGATTAAAGGCGTGCGCCACCACCGCCCGGCTCCATCTTATTTTTTGAGACAGCATCTGTCACTCAACCTGAAGCTCATCAGTTTGGCTAGGCTAGCTGACTAATGAGCTGCCGGGATCCTCCTGTTTCTGCTCATCATGTGCCCTGCAAGGAGGGTCTGAGGATACAGATGTGTACCACCATGTCTGACTTTTATGTGGGCATCCAAACTCACAACCTTGTGCTTGCATGGCAAACACTTTTGTCCCCAAGGCTTCACCTTTGTCCTGTCACTCTTCACGGATTCATTTTTGTTTGTCTGAAAAGGGAGTTCTTCACATGATAAATTGCTTTGAACCCTCAAACTGTCATAATCTGAAAGATGGTACTACTACAATTTCCTTACATTTCCTCTTTATCTAATCCAAAGCATACATCAAAACCGAGTCCTTGGTGTGGAAATACCAGAGAACATCAAAGCTGGAGAATTTATTTTAGAAGCTGCTTCATAAAATATTATTTGCCTTAAATAAAACTCATCATCATAAGTGAGATTGCCTCTGGTGGAATAATAAAGAATATGGGCGCAATTTGGACAGAGGGCCCTGGTCTGCTGTCTTCCTGGTTTTATGAGCTATCCTGTTGTTGAGAACAATGGGGCAAGAGCAGAGACCTGTAAACTCTTCCCAGAATGCCACTGCTATGCTCTGTTTCAGCCATAGACCACCCCTCTATTTATGGTACCCGTCTCAAGTCCCAGCTATCTTTGCATCCTGGCTTCCTGGATGGCCCACAGGCAATCAAACTCCAAGACTGAGACTTCCCTGTCATTTCTGTCCACTTTCCTCTGACTGCTTCCCCTGCTGTTCTATTGCCCAATGCAGAAAGCAGTCCTTGCTGTCTTCTTCCCGAGCCTGATGCAAGCCAGCCAGCTCTTACTACTTTATGGCTTCCTGATCTCTCTGACCTGACGTTGACTGCGTTCTTACTTGACCTGCCTGAGAGCATTCTCTTCCCTTTGTGCTATGTCTTCTTTAACAGTGTTACTAGATTTCTTTCCTACCCAAAGTTGCCCTGGTGATGCTGCCTTTAAAACAGCTAAATACTTTGGGATGAAGTCCTACCTCCTGTCTTCCTCCCCAAGACTCCGGTCTCCCACACAGGAACCCAGAGCTTCAGAAGTTCCCTGCTATTCCCTCCCTCCTTCCCTCCCTCTCCTCCCTCCCTCCCTCTCTCCCCTCCCTTCTTCCTCCTTCCTGTCACTACCCACGTAGACTATTTGGCTGGAAATACCCTCTTCACCCTGCATGAATCAAGCACGTCTCCTTTAAGGCTTAGCTAGTATATGGCCTTTCCCAACACTTCTGCCTCCTCCTCCTCCTTTCTGAGGAATGCACCTCTCCTTTGTTTCCTAAGTGTCTAATACACGGCTTTCATGCAAAGGAGAGTGTGACCTCTTATAGCTGACTCACTGGAATCATAGATTGGGTTTGAATTATGTCTTCATCATTTACTGAATTTATATTCATCCTATGTTCAGAAATACTAATCTCAATAAGCCTCTATTTAAAAAAAATCTATACTAGAGATAGTGTTTATCACTTTACATTTTTTTTTCTAATTGCTGTTTGTCTTTTTGAGACAGGACCTCACTGTATAACTCTGCTGGCCTTGGACTTTGGATCTTCCTGTGTGGGTTTTCAGCATGCGGAGATTACAGTTTGCTCCACAAAGCCTCCCCTCACTCTACGTAAGTAAACATGAGTCTATAAAAATTTTAATCAGAGCAAAATAAGTGTCAGCATTTGCTTTCTTCTTCTTCTTCTTCTTCTTCTTCTTCTTCTTCTTCTTCTTCTTCTTCTTCTTCTTCTTCTTCTTCTTCTTCTCCTCCTCCTCCTCCTCC
>CABHPP010118901.1:15769-35750 GCA_902168425.1 Peromyscus attwateri | reverse complement strand
CCCCCCCCTCCTTCTCCTCCTCCTCTTCCTCCTCCCCCTCCTTCTCCTCCTCTTTCTCCTGCTTCCTTTTTGGTTTTGGTTTTTCAAGATTTCTCTGTGTAGCCCTGGAGGTCCTGGAACTGGCTCTAACACCGGGCTGACCTTGAACTCACAGACCTGCCTCTGTCTCCGAGTGCTGGGATTAAAGGTGTGTGCCACCACTGCCTGGCTATTCTTTCTTCTTTTTAAAACACTCTTCTCTCTTGATCTTACAGTCACAATCCACGTCAGTTCTTCCTACCATCCCGGCTGCTCATTTTCAGTACACTGTGCCTGTGTTCTCCGTACATTACTGTACCTCAAAGAGCCGCCATGCCTGTCTGAGCGCCTCTTAGTGTATCTCCCTACTGTTGGGGATCAACCCAGGGCCTTGCATGCTTGAATGCTCCCACTCAGCTTTATCCCCAGCCTCTGTCTCCAATGGACCAAGAGTCACTTTTACTTTCCCAGAGGCATGCACAGCAAGACTAGTTATTGTTGGGGACACGGGGTCACAGGCCTGTACTTAGCGAATTTCTTCATGTGAGTCTTGGAAACACTACACTTGAAACTTGTGACCGTAGAAAGTTTGCCCTGTCCTGTCCCTCAGGTAGTTCCCATTGCTGAATATTTCCCAGTTTGTATCTTCCTTCCAGACCTCAGTGTTGGACTGTCGTTCATGCAGCCAGAGCCTCCTCTTCTTTGGCTGCCTTTTTTTTTTTTTCCTTAAGCATTTTCCCTTTAGAAGCTTCTCAGGCAAGATGTCCAAAAGTGAACCTTTAAATTTCCCTGCCAAGTATTTCTTGTCACGAAGGAAGCCACATCTTATTCAAATGCTGAAACCCAGAGTCAGACTTCTCCCTTCACTTCCTCCACTCCACACCAGAACCATCCACCTGCCCCTGCCTGCTTCTGCTTCTCAGGAACTGCAATGTCCCACTTCTCTTCCAACGTGAGTATCTGCCTTCTGATTTCCTGACCAGGCATTAACCCTGGATTAGTCAGGGTTCTCTAGAGTTTAGCTTTTGAAATCAGCAGTCACAACCCCACACGGGGCTGTGAAACTGAATGGCGGTTGGGAGTCTGGCAACAGATGAGCAAAACTCATTCAAAATCTAAGGTGTTTCTGGAAGCTCACTCATCATGGACTAACTGCAGCCTTGGGTGTGAACACACAGCATGTGTGCTTAACACTGTGAAACTGCAGCAGCGCACAGTTGTCAAACGAATGTTGCCTGAAATACAATGCAAACTCAAGACATTCGCAGGCTATGAATTGCAGTGCTCCCCCCCCCCCCCTTAATTTTTTTTAAAGTGTTTTCTTTTCCTTATAAAAACATAGGGATTAATTACAGAAAGCAAAATCTTTTATTATTTTTCTCTCTGTCATTCCTTACCATGTAAATATCAAATTAGTATACCTGTAGATTATGTTGTGTTCAAAGGTTGGATTTTTAAAATTGCTGTTTGAGTTGCTGGCTTGGTTCATGAAAAGCCATCAGATTTTGGCTTGGGTTGGAATAGAATTTGCAGCAATTTTTATAAGGGCCCGAAGCATTTCTGCCATTTTTTTTTATTATGAGTTTCTGTAAAATGGTGTTGTCAGCATTGATGATTATAATACAGAAGTACTGTAAGCCATCAAGGGGAAGCTATTTCCTTCTGGTTAAAAGAATGGAATCTACCTGGGTGGAGATAAGCCATTGTCTCTTCCCTTAAGGGAATCTAGTTCGGCTAGTCAATTGCCTGGCTAAGGAACCACCCTCAGGAATGCAGATTCACCTAAAACCATGCTAACGAGCTGGGAGGAATAATTACCCTTCTGTTGAAATGATGTGCTTTCTCTTCCCAGAGCCCTGCTCTTTATGCGGTTGTTTACAGAGCTGAACTCATGGAGCTTTGGTCTACCTGTTGGTGGCCTTTCTGAATTACTCAGAAAAGCATAACTTTTACTTTCCTTACATCTCCTTTCTAAGGATGTTTCCCCTAAAACTTTTGGTCTTTATCTTTTGCTAAAGCTCCCCAACCTGCCCACTTGGCTGGCTGCCCGCCCTCAGGCTGACTTCCACTGCAGGTGACTTCAGATGTAGACTTTGGACTTCACTCTTTCTCTTCTCTATCTTTCTCCTCCTCTGCGCAATTGCAGAAGCTATAGCTTGTCTTCTCTGGAATTTTTTCCTATAAACTTTATTAAAATTATTCTCTAGCTTCCTGTTGAGTCCATTCACAAATTTTTTTATCAATGAGACTAAGAACTCCAAAAAGGGACTCGATTTCCCAGTGACATGTGGCAACTGCCTGGGATGCCTCAAATTCTCAGCAATAATGATATCAAGATATCAATCAACTTTGAAAAACACTGAAGATGCTCACTCTACATCTTGTAGTTTCATATATTCAGCCAATATTTAACTCACTATGTAAAAGTAACTAAGCAAAATTGATTTCTTCTCTAATATATGATAAAACCATATGCATGGGGTGACCTATAAAAGCAGATTTCACCCGCTTCCCGCTCTCTCTCCCACACTATTCATTTCCGGTAGGCCTATTCATGTTCTTATACTTTTCCCTCCCTAATAAAACTCTTACAGTGGGTTCTGTTGTACCTCGTGTTCTCTCTCGCCAGGTAGATAGTGCCACAAATAAATAACAGTGGGTTCTACCTTTATAGACTTGTTTTTCTTTTTATACTGTTTATCACAGTATAATTTCATCTTTTGGTTATTATTTTTATTTTACCTTTCTTCTTTTTGCTTCTTGTTGATTTTTGAGACAGGGTCTCACACTGCTGGCTTAGAACTCACTATCCTGGGTGTTGGTTATTTGACGGCGCTCTTACCCTGCAAGGAGATGTCACGAAACACGACAGAATCCACTAACGAGAGTTTTATTAAGATAAGAGGAAAGGACAGACAAGTGCTCAGGCCTGTGGAAGAGACACGTGTGTGGAGAAGGAGGAGGAGTGGGAGGAGGAGGAAGAGGAGGAGGAGCAGGAGGAGGAGGAAGAGGAGGAGGAGGAGGAGGAGGAGGAGGAAGCCGGGAATATGGCACTGGCTTATAAAGCCTGGGTGGCAAAGCAGGTGTACAAAGGTCCATGTGGCTACTCCACGCATGCGCAGATCACATGGTTGCGTGGCGCGCTCTCACGCAACCATGCAAAGTCATGGGGTCCTGGACACTTTGGCCCGGAAATGGCTATTTTGACCCGGAACTGGCTAGGTGGAAGTGTCTAGGTCCTCCGGACATGCCCAACCGTGGGGGCGTGTTGTGAATCTATCACTAGGAATATAGGTCTTTAAGCTACATTCTCCTGGCCCCTGGCACACAGAAGATGCCCAGTAGTTGCTGAGACAATGAATATGATAATCAAAAGACCATTCTTTGATTCTCTTTTGTATATTTCTTCTCTCTTGGATCTTTAACCAAAATTGTATTTTATCTAGAATTTCATTTTGGCTATTAGATGTGCATTAGTGTTAAGTAAAAATAACTGAACATTATTCTAAAAATCTTAAGATTTCTTTCAGAAAATGTCTATGTCTGTAAAAATTTCCTTTAAAAGTTTCCAAAGATCATGCATTTGAAAGCTTTTAGAACTTTTAGTTGTTTTCACTTGTGAAGACAGTCTTCAGCATTTTCCTCCTGACTTGCAGCAGGTCACAGATTGTCTGTAGGTATACCCTCACCATTGGCATTGCTTCAGTTATACTTTTTCTCTTCAACCCCCCAACACACAGACAGACAGACAGACACACACACACACACACACACACACACACACACACTGCTAGAACACAAACTCACGTAGCCTCCTCTTAATTAGTTATGCCCTTTATAGTAGCTTGGCTCCTGGATGGCTAGGACAGCACTCAAGACTTATATAGTCCAGGTTAGGGGTTATAAATAGACCACTTCTGTCTACACTGTCCAAAAGAGGGTGTTGTGTAGATAAGACCAGAAGTGTGGCTGGGTTCGGAGCAGAGTTCCAACAGAACTGCTAAGCTGCTAGGGAGTAGAAAACTTGAGGGCCCTAGGTTCAGTCACTCCCCAGTGTCCTACCCTGTAACACCTGTAGCTCTAGGATAACTCAGTTCACACACCCTCTGTGAGTTCCTCTAGCAGCTCTTCTCATGGGATGTAACTGTGAAGCAGTGGCTTTACCTACTGCTCTTTCTTGAGTGTCCAATGTATACTATGAGCTGTCCCAAACCTACTAATTATGCAGTCTTTAAATGAAGAAACTGTGTGTAAGAGTGGTTAAATAATGTGCACGGATTCCCCAGAATAGTAAATTGTGGGGTCTGGTGTCGAGCACAGCCCTTGGTGATTGTTGGGGCTATTAACTCTGTCTTACCCCACTACTTACCTGGAGCAATACAGTTCTGTACCAAAGTGGCTGATTTCAGCCCTCTCTGGGTTGCTTACAACTGCTTGTAACTCTAGCTCTGGGGGATCCAATATCCTCTTCTGGCCTCTACAGTCACTTCTCTCATACACACACACACACACACACAGTTTAAAAATAAAAATCTCAAAACATTTTTTAAAAAATGAATTTTTAAAAAGTTTTGCAGGGTGTGGTGGTATGGTATGGTATGGTGGTCCTATATGCCTTTAATCCTAGCTCTTAGGGAACAGAGGCAGGCAAATCTCTGTGAGTTTGATAGCAACCTGGTTTACATAGCAAGTTTCATGCCAGCCAGGTTACACAGTGAAACCCTGTCTCAAAATAAGGAAAAGACAGAGAGAGAGAGAGAGAGAGAGAGAGAGAGAGAGAGAAAACAAAAGTGTTGAATATGGTATACACCAAGGGAAAGCCTTAGCATTTAAAAATTCTACTCAGAAATCCCACGAATAAAAATGTGTTCCTTCGATTTTTCAAGACAGGTTATGTCATTTAACTTGCCTGGAAGAGTTAACACTTCCGGCCACTGTTAGCTTACAGCGAACATTTTAGTCAATGACTTTCCTTGTACCAATAAGCTGAGACTGGTTTTCCTGAACGAATGTAATAAAAACAAAACAAAACAAAACAAACCTCCCTGGAACAACAAACAAACAAAAGAGCAGGGCCTCTCTGTGTAGCCCTGGCTGTCCTGGAACTTGCTCTGTAGACCAGGCTGGCCTCAAGAGATCCTCTGCCTCCTGAATGCTGGGACTAAAGGCATGGGCCATTTCTACCCAGCTATGAATGAATATATTTTTTAATGTGTGCTGGGGTAGAAAAGAATGAAAGGGAAAAGGAAGGATGCCTGAGGTGGGTATTAAGGTGTTAATGAGAGTCTGTTTTGGTTTCCAGCCCCGGGGAGAGGAACTCCAGAACAAATGCTCTTCTTTTGTAAGAACTGGGATTGCCTGGGAATGGCAGCCTCTGTGCCCCTGGAGAGCAGAGGACATGAAACACCAGGTACAGGGCTGAGCCTGGGGCTTGGAGACAAGCTTTGTCTTGGCACTGAATGTTGGAAAGAGATACCACATCTTCAGCTCTGTGCACTAGTTTTCCTGCGGCCGGAACTGTTCCCGCTGAGCACAGTTCACATCATTCTAAGTCTTACTAAAGAACCAGCCTGCCTCCATTTTGGGCTTAAAAGCCATCTTATAGTAAAGACAAACTAGGTTCATTCCTGTTTATGATTAAATCTGTTTCTCAAGGATCAGGCTATGCCCCACCTGTAACCTTAACTACAAATGATTCTGTACTGTCTGTTCCAGGAAATGGCAACCATGTTTTTGTTTCAAAAAGCTATAACCATCTCACAACCCTACCTTTGTTTCAAAAGGTCATGACTACCTTGTTATGATCACCTTCTTGTATTCTGCTCCTGTAATCCCATCTAGTTTGGCCACCAAATTCCCCCCTCTGGAAACCCTCTACGCCTGAACTATAAAAACCTTGCCTTCCTCGAATCCAATGCTGACCTCTGGAACCCTGTCTTGGGGTGGGGATGGAGGGCAGCCTGCGTACAGGAGTGAAAAACCTTGCTTTAATGAATTGGGCCATGATGATTTGAGTCGGCGGTCTTTCTCCTTGAGTCTGTGGGATTCGCTTAGCCTGTGTCTGATTTACAGCTCTTACTTTCCTTTGCAGAGCTGGTGCTAGAACTCCGAGCTTGCCAGATCAGGCACGGGGTCTGTCCGTCCGTCGTTGACTCCTCCAGCCCAGCTCGGCTACTACAGGAGCCCACAGAGTTTAAGCATTTTCTCGGAAGCAGCTTTAGTGAAGGTGCTTTTCACAGGCTTTTGTCCCCTACCCACCCACCCCACCTCACCCCCCCACCCCCACCCCCCCAAAAAAAAAAAAAAAAAAGAAAAGTGCAGGCCAAAGTGGTGGCGTGCAAACTGAGCATACGTCAGAACATCTCTAGTAGGAGCTTCTTTATAGGAGTCTGGCATACTCTTTGATCTCTGAAGACATACTTCGTAAAAGCATTTTAGACTTTCTGCAGAGCAAGGATTTAGGGACAACAATCTGTGGTGGTTGTTATTAGCGTGTTGTGAGACTGTACAGACACTGTAAGTCAACTTTTCCATTAGACTGTATATTAATTATTGTAGGATGATAATGGGCTCAGCTCACCACTGCCGCACGGTCACATGTCCATGCTTTTGGCTTGGTTTGTGTGAATTCTGGCGGATGACTTAACGTGGCCTTTCAACATTTCACTGCCAACTTGCTAGCCAGAGGAAGAGCCTCAGTGCTCAACTTGTTAATCAAACCATTTCCAGCACAATAGTTCAGCCAGGCTCCAGCCCTCCCTCCCCACAGGACTGCAAGCGGACAGCTTTCTGAAGGAAAGCAAGAGGCCCGAGGCCACCCAGATGTTATCTTTTTACACTGCTTTCTCTCTTTTGTACTTGTGAAAGACAAGGCATGTATCCTTAGCATCAAAAGCAAAACAAAAGCGCCCTCTCGTTAAAAAAAAAGTTCTAAACTCTCTGAACCAGACGGCTCCGTTTCCTTTGCTTAAACTCATTTCCTGCCAGCCAGCAGCCTTTTGCTGTTTACTGAGTAGCTCTGGACCTGGCCACTTGTTTGGTGACACATCTTTGGGAGGTAGAATTTTTAGGCTTTTCCCATCTACGCATTTTTGGATGAGTTTTAATTTCACATGAAATTAAAACCTTTGCCAAGCTTTTCTCCTTCAGTCAGTTCATCCATTTGCTGCTGTCCTGGGTCTCCTCTAAGCTCTTCCCCACCCCACCCCCACCCCACCCCACCCCCACCCCCATGGCATCTTCCCTTCAGTTTAGACCAAAATGTGTGTGATCACTAAAAACAAAACAAAACAAACCCTACCACACACAGGCTGGCCGCAGCTCAGCTCTGGCATCTTTCCAAGATTCCAGTAGCCGGACAATGCCCCAACCCCGGCCAGTGCAGCCTAGGAGTGCAGGCGGAGAAAGCCCACCTGGCTCTGCTTGGGTGTCAGACTGAGCTGGGTCAATAGCGGGTGGAGGCCAGGAATTGGTAGAGGGGTTGTTTTACAAAGACAGTAGGTGCGATGGGTATCTATCCGCCAAGGCCTCACATTCACATTAGAAATAGATCCAATTTACAAGTGTGTTTTTAAAATGCATTTTATGAGGCTATTATTATCCTTTTTCCATTTTAGAATGCTTCCAATAAAACTGTGGCCAATTTGGTATAATACATCAGCAGAGCAGAACAGGCTGAAAATAGAGTTCTTTTAGTTTTTTTTTTTTTTTTTCTTCTTGTTTATTTCCAAAAGACTTTCCAGTATCCTTGGGCTTGTAAAGACTAAATTAATCTTGTCACAAAAGGAAATGTAAGGCTTATCATTCATTGTATTACAAAGGTAATTGAAGTCTGCTTTGGGGCTGAGAATTCTTAGTCTCTTAGAGGTTTTGTCTGATTCTTTACAAGAAATTAACAAATACAGAGAGGATTGTAGTCTGATAAATGCAGACGCTTACCTCTTTAGGGGGCATTAATTTAAAAACAATAAACACATGGAAAGGTTTTTCACTTGACCCAGTACTTTAGCATATGTTATTTCCATTGCTCCTCCAAGTATCCCAATCAGTTCCGATGGAGGATCGGGACTGAGGAGGTGGGGACCTTGGATGATGATGATTGCATTTGCTGTGAACTGGAAAAGTAACTTTTCAGAGAAAGGGGAAGAAGTCACTCACCTGGTAAAATGCACCTCTCCATTTTGTGGGGCCTTTATATCCGGGATCTCACCCTACCATAGCCTCTCAGCACCCTGACACCCTCTCCACATGCCGTTTACATCTTACCAAAGAGTAAACTTAGAGGAGACCTACCCATTCCCATCACCTATCAACCATCAACCTTTGTTGTCTGTTTTGTTTTTAGTTTAAGCTGTGACAGCATAAATTTGTATGTCTGAAGTTGCATGGATTCTGATAGACAGGTCTAGGATGTCTACCCACCTGCTGTATCTATCTCTGAGCACACTCTTCTTCTCTCTAAGTGCCTATTGTTAGTGTATTGATTTTCAATCCAATCACAGGGCAATCCTAAGAGGACAGCACATGCAGCCAATCACATAGTGAACCTAAGTGCCCACCAGCAGACAATTAAATATATATATAAATATATATATATATATATATATATATATATATATATATATATAAAATATGGGATATGGCACAGCCACAAAAGAAGGACCAAGAGGACATTGTGCTAAGGGTAAGGGAAGAAAGCCAGCCAGAGAAAAGCCAAGGTCACATGTTCTTAGTTTCTCATAAAGGAGAGACTGGTGCTTGGGGTGACTGGTGACAACATCCAACATTTCAGTTAAACAGGAGAAAAGAATTATGAGCTTTTGAGGAGATCCATTCAGTTATTTCACATTGTATATGATGAATAAAAAAAAAAGAAAAATGAAAGGACAGGACAGGAATATTCCTAGGTATGGTGGAGGAGAGAGTTTATTGTAGATATGTGGGAGAGCATAGGTAGAGGCAGGGACATCTGGAAGAGTCTAGAGTGGACATGACCAAACTGAGCTGGGCAATGTGGGAGGGAGGGAAGGGAGAAGGGAGAGGAGAGAGAAGGAACCAGGTATAGATGCCAGGAGACCAACAGTCCAAAAGGGGCAGATAACCAAAATGTCTGGATTATATAAGGAAGAGCCCCTGGAGAAGGGCAGTCCTGGGGTGGAGAGTTGAGGGTAGAAGGTGGAGTATTCAAGCCATACCCTGTAACAGGTAGGGACTGAGGGATATTGGGAGAACTGGCAGCCAGATCTGCTTTGATATGTTAAATAGGCACCTCAGCCATTTGTCTTGGGTTTGAAACTTAACAGTATATGCATTTCATTTTGGATCTCATAAATATATACATCATGGCTTGTCAATATTCAGCAAACTAAGAAGGCATTTAGGTTTTGCCTTGGCTTCTCAGGTGAGAGTCTAGAAGAAAGGGCTCATATTTCTCCCAGGTAGATGGGAGAGTGTAGCAGAGTGGCTCATGATCCCCACAGTGGCAGTCCTAGCATCAGGCTGGGAAAACAGGATCCAGTCTTTCAGGGTTCCTCTGTTGTGGTGTATGGCTTGCTCTCCCCTTCGAGAAACTACTAATTTTCTCTGTCACCCTGATTTTCCAATTTCTTTGAAGTTACTGTTGACTTTAGTGCTCAGAGGAAAGCAGAGCCTGTTGGCTTCTCGAGTGGAGAGCACAGGAAGATTGACATCGAGGCAGGCTGACTCAGAGCTGTATCAGTGACATGTGTCCATGTGGATATCCTGTCTGTCACCCAAGAACACCCATTTAGATAGTTTCATCTGAGCGTGAGTCATGCAGGGGGAGGGCAGTGCTAACACCTCATGCCCTGGACAAGGCAGACCACGCCTTCTGTAAACAAACAGGGGAACAGGAACCCAAGACGAAAAGGAAAACAAGAAAGACACAAAGTTTGGTTTTGTTTTTCTGAATATGGTCCACCGGGCCCTGAGCTTACAAAGACAGAAGATGCCCCTGGCCCTTGGGAGGAAGACAAGGGGCCGTGTTCTGCATAACAGTTGCTGAAGGAAGCACTCTGCGTGAACAATCTCAACATCCCAGCATTTTCCTCCTTGTCTCATCCCCTATTCCTTTTCTTTCGTGTGTTGCATTCTGAAGTCAAACGTATTGGCAATTCTAACTTTCCATTTTGAATTTCAAGAAAATGATAATCCTACTTGGGTTCACATATTTTTTTTTAAACAAACACCCATAAAGTAGTGAATGAAAAAGAAATGCTTTTTTCTTAATCCCTCACTTAGAACGTATATGTTTTTTAAATTTTTTTTATCAAAGGCTGGCAGGCTCTCCTGCCACACCCATGACGCCTCCTAAAAATATTGACAGGGCTGTCAGTGCAGACTCACTCTTGGACCAAGGGAAGGCAGCAAATTACTGGTGTGTTAGAGCCGTGTAGTTTATGGAAAAGAGATATTTTTGTGTGCAAGGTCTAGCAAAATATTAGGAAATGCATACAAATGAACACGGCAATATAAAAATTTTCAAAATTACCACTACATTAGCATCTGACTTACCCAACCTGCTTGAACTCTTCTGGCTTCCACAAGATTGTGTGGGGACCTTTCTAATGCTAATTTCGGTGAAGTATGAAAGCTATTAAAGTCTGAATAATCTTTTAAAGTCCAATCTTCTGAAGCACTGGCTGTGGTTACAATTTAAAACAAATACAGATTTGTAAAAACTGTGTTTCTAAGCCCATTGCAGCTATCAGTTCAAGGCAGGTTTTTAAAGAGAGCCTTCAATTCAGCAAAGGAAAAAAAAAAGATTAGCAGCTTGTTATTAATTAAATATTGTCTCTATTTCAAAGGGGAAATGGGAAAGGAGTATAGTTTAGTGGCAGAGTATACGAATGAGGCCCTGAGTTCAGTCTTTAGCACAGAAATATAAGAGTCCATGAATAGTGTTTGAATATTTTCCAATTTGTTATTCGTTAATGGATTACTTACATTTTAAAGTTTCTTATTTTTAAGTATGTGTGTGTGTGTGTGTGTGTGTATCTGTGCATGTTCATGTGAGTACAGTATCCTTGGATGTTGGAGAATATTATTTTAAAGTGTTACTTTTGTTTATGTTGCATTTGTTTAACTCTATGAAGCTGTGTTACTTTGCCTGTGTAAAACACCTGATGGTCTAATAAAGAGCTGATCGGCCAATAGCAAGGCAGGGAAAAGGTAGGAGGGGCTGGCAGGCAGAAAGAATATATAGAAGGAGAAATCTGGGAGGAGAAAGAAAAGAAGGAGCCAGAGAAGGAGGAGGACCCAGAGGCCAGCCACCCATCTACACAGAAGTCACAGAATAAGAAAAAATGAAAGGTATACAGAAATAGAGAAAGGTAATAGCCCAAAGGCAAAAGCTAAATGTGATAAATTAAGTAAAGCTGGCAAGAAACAAGCCAGGCTAAGGCCGGACATTTATAATTAAGAATAAGTCTCTGTGTGTGATTTATTTGGGAGCTGGGTGGTGGGCCCCCAAAAGACTTAAAAACAAACAACACGCCGGGTGGTGGTGGCGCACGCCTTTAATCCCAGCACTCGGGAGGCAGAGGCAGGCGAATCTCTGTGAGTTCGAGGCCAGCCTGGGCTACCAAGTGAGTTCCAGGAAAGGCACAAAGCTACACAGAGAAACCCTGTCTCGAAAAACCAAAAAACGTCGTATCCGTGCCATCCAACACCACTTGCAGTCCAGAAGGCATTAGGCTCCCTGAAGTTGTGAATCCCCTAACATGGATGCTGGGAACCGAATTCCAGTCCTTTGCATGGGCATTCCAGTCCTCTGCAAAAGCAGTAGGCACTCATAACCAGATACATCTCCTTGGTCTGATAGGTATTATTTTTAATTTGATTTTCCTTATGTCTAAATCAGGTGGCATCTGAATATTGAAAATGATGGCAGCACCCACTCTGTCTTGGATTTTGTTGTCATTGTTAATGTAACACAAGCTAGAGTCATCTGCAAAGAGGAGCCACCTAATGCTTGTTTCTAAGTCACCAGACTCTCACCGTTTTCCTGCTAATTTCCCTGGCTTGTTATTCATGAACAGTTTTAATGGCTTTACTTTTTCGAACTTCTATATCTTGGGACACTTTTGTCCTTGCCATACTTCCTTGTTGGGCTCATCCGACATCATGACTTTAAGTACTATTTCCTGCTGATGCCCTTCTGTGAGCCGTGTATTTATTTGCTTTCTCCACTTTTCTAGTCTGGCATCTGTTGGCATTCTGGCCCACCCCTTGGGGACCTGCCCTGCGTCCTGACCTGAAGCCTTCTTTAAGGAAAAACCCCTCCCTTCTTCTTCCTCTTCCCCTTCCTCCCTTTCTTGCCATGATGTGTGCACACCTCCACTCTCCCTTTTTCCTCCACTTCTCTTTCTCCCTCTCTCCTCCCTCTCTTTCTCTCTCTGTCTCTATCTCTCTATTATAATAAACGGGTCTCCACGTGGATGCTGTGTCTGCACGGTATGAGTGACTTTCTTCCGTGCCATGATGCTGCTCACCACATCTGCATGGCGTGTCTCTTCCCTCACTCACCAGGACACCTTGGCCCAACCTGCCGAGGCCTCCCGGGAGCTCTGTCATTACAGCATCTAGTTGGTAACCTCTGTAACTTTCCCTCTCTCCCATAGAAGAGTACAGCCCACCAACACTAAGACCCTTGGCCCTGCTTTAAATGTGTTCTGAATTGAACTATTCTTTTTTAAGAAAAATTTTATTTGATCAATTAATTTTTAAAATTATTTCATGTGTATGGATGTTTTGCTTGCAGGTATGTTTATGTACCATGTGAGTGCCTAGTGACTGCAGAGGCCAGAAGAGGTAATTGGAGTTACAGATAATTATGAATTGCCATGTGGGTATTGGGAATTGAACCTGTGTCTTTTCGAAGAGCAGACGGTGCTCTTAAGTACTGAACTATCTCTCCAGCCCTAAATCAGAACTACTTTTTTGTGATTTCCACAATTGCCAACTCATTCTAGCAATTGTTCTTTCTGGCCTGGACTATTGAAGAAGCCACCTAGTTATTCGACTTCTACTTAACACAGCCTGTAGCATGAATCCTAATTGGTCTTAATAATAAAAACCCAGAGTTAGATACAGGGGTAAATGCCAAAAGATCAGAGAGACAAAGGAGCAAGCCACAGCTATCTCTTACCTCGCCAACTCCTCAGCCTGAAAGGGGTGAGCTCCTTTCTCCTCCCACATTATATTCCTCTCTCTGCCCAGCTAAATCACTTCCTGTCTCCACCTCCCTAGTGCTGGGATTAAAGGCATGAGCCTCCATCACCTGGCTCTGTATCTCATTTAGATTGGATCAGTCTCATGTAGCCCAGGGTGGCCTTGAACCCCTGATCCTCCTGCTTCCTTCTCCCAAGTGCTGGAATTAAAGGTGTGTGCCACCACTGCCTGGCCTCTATGGTTAACTAGCGGCTAGCTCACCACTCTGATCTCCAGGCAAGCTTTATTTGTTATAGCACAAACAAAATATCACCACAACTGCCCACCAAACTTTAGTCCTCATATAGCAGATTTCAATCTATTTGGAATGGATTTACAGTCATTTTGGTTCCATAGTCAATGCTTGTCAAAGACATCCCATCACATTTAGGGTAAAAGCCAAGTTTTTTCAGTGACTCACAAGATCCACAGGACAAGCTCTTGCCTAAGGTGCTGTAACTTACCCTGGCCCACTTGGTGGTGGATCACCTTGGATTTCTTGCTCCTTTAAGTAGGTCAAGGCTACTAGCCTGGAGATCTTGGTACCTGCTTTCCCTATGGCCTGGGCACTCTTTCCCAAGCCTGTAAGGGCTGTCTCACAAACATCTTTCAGATGGCTCTGAGATTCGATACAATCTTTTAAAACTATGTCGTATCATCACTACCTGACATCTTACAATTTACTTATTAAATAAGTAATGTAGTTCATACATGTAGTTCATGACTTAGAAAGACAGTACCTGATACATAATTAACAAGCATATTTGTTCAACATTTTAATGAACCTCCTAACTCTGATTTTATTTAATGTATGAAATTGGCAGGTACGGCTTTTCAAAATATGTTATATAACATACACCTTGAAGAAATCTGACTTACATACTTCCTTTTCTTCAGAAATGTTATCATTTTCTTGAGTTTTGTTATTAAAAGGAGGGGACTGGGCCACATTCTGGCAGTCTTTACTCAGGTTTATTTACATTTCTAAAAATGTGTTGTGTTATTGTTTATTTTAGAAGCAGGGATAATATTTACCTTTTCGAAATGAAGCATGTAGAGATTAAACTGTGTCTCTCACAGAACATAGCTCATTTTTGAGTTCTTGGGACCTGACAGGCATTCCTTCCATTGACTGTCCTAGGCTGTTGTCCTTCACACCACCACAGATTTTTAAAAAGTAGTGGACCTGGGCACATGATCACATACATTGGAAAGCATAGAAAATGGTAGGTGTAGGGTGGATATGGAAAGAAGAAAGAACAATTTTCAAATGTCTTAAGTCCCATCATACTATTTTCCAGTTTTAGAATAAATTGGGAGCTGCTTAGGCAAATTTCACAATTTGCAAAGAACTATTTCTCAATTCTTTTAAGGTAGGTGGTGGAGATAAGAGTGTGGGATTGGAGCCACTAATGAAAGAAACTAACATTTTTTAAAGTCATAAACATATGACTAATATACATGTTATATAACATATACATTCAATTCTGGGTTATCCAGTAATTTAAATACAAACAGATATGATTTAACAGGCCAATAGGATTTCACTGTCGAAAAGATGGCCAAATATGGTCTTAGTACACAAAATAAGTAATTTTGGTTATGGACAATGTAGGAACAAAGATAAAGTTTTTTTTTTTTTTCCCTTTTGGAGTTAAGGAGGTATATCAGGATCTTTGCCCCAACAAGATAACTCTAGCATCCTTCTAAAAGGCTTTCCTTAAATGGATCCATATCCTGACTCTTGAAATGTATGGATATGTTGCTTTGAATGATCAAAGAAAGCTTGCAGAGGACTGAGTTATAGATCTTAAAGAGAGGGTATTATCTGGGCAGATCTGATGCAATCACATGATCCTTATAAAGAGGAAGTAGGAGGTGAGGGAGAAGATCTTTAAAGATGATGGGAGGTGTGAGAGCCAAAGTTACATTTTCAGTTTTAATTACTATGCCTTAGAGATTCATGAAACAAAAATGCCTCTGATTTGCAAGCGTCTTGCCCAAGGACAGATAGTTCTGAAATGCTGGAAACTATTGTTTATGGAAGATAACAAAGCACAAGTTTTTCACTCCCCTAAAAACAAGCTTGTTTGACCCATCTGCACCAGATGTGCTTGATCACATGTGGGCAGGAGGTTCACAGGCAGGAAATACGTCAGGATGTATGCTTGCCCCTGATTGGATGTAGGCTTGCCCCTGATTGGACCTGATGGGAAATGCAATGAATTATGTGTTTTCCTTCTTAAGCCACTGCAAACTGTCACTTGGGCCATTTCCCCCAGGGACCTAGGTCTGGAGCTGGCCAGAGCCTATCCACCTGGCCGGTATTTAATTAGAGCTTGTTTCAAATTTGGCTTTAAATTGTGGTAGTGGTCTTATTCTCAATCAGTGGGATTGACAGAGGGAAGGATCACACGCCAAGAAATAGAGGTGCTTTCAAGAAGCTGGCAGAGGCCCAAACAAAGTAAAATAAAGCAGAAGAAAACCCACTCCAGATCCCCTCCCACAGCCTCCACAAAGAGTATAGGTTTGTGTGTGTGGGTGTGGGGTATCTGTACACGTGTACTTGTGAGTTCGTGCGGAGGCCAGAGGTCCATGTTCAGTACCTTCCTCAGTGGCTCTCCACCTTATTCTTTGAGACAGTCTCTCACAGGACCTGGAACTCCCCAGTTGGCTCGACTGGCTGACTAGCAAGCCCCAGAGCTCCCCCTGTCTCAGCCATGCTAGGGCTGGTATTACAAGTGTGTGCCACTGCACCCATATTGTTCATGGTCCGGGGACCTGATGGGTCTTCATGTCTGTGTAGCATGCCCTTCACTGACTGCATCATCTCACCAGCTCCTGGAATGTAGGCTTTTGGATCCATTTTACACTTCTGACTCTGGACATGTGAAATAACAGATGCTTGTTGTTTTAAGCTGTTAGATGAGGTAATTCCTTATAGGGGCAACAGGGAACTATAGCAGTTCTGTAAAAATGACCATGTAGAATCTTCAAAGATAAACCTTTCTATTAAGTTTTTTTGCTGTGTGTGGGTGTGGGGTATCTGTACACGTGTACTTGTGAGTTCGTGCGGAGGCCAGAGGTCCTCCATCAAATTGCTACCATCAGTTCATAATTTTCAAAAAAATTAATCACCTGGAAGTTCTAACATATAAAAAGTTACTGTAGAAAACATAAGGAAATCACCCAGAGTAACATCTTATTGTGAATGGCATCCATTCTCTATTTTTCATTACTATGAAATATCTAATGGGATTGAAAAGGGTTAAGTGGGGATGGAGGTCAGAAAAAGGTCAACCAACGCTAAAGATATATTAAAAGGTATAAAGAACCTCACCCTTGGTAAGAGAATTAAAACTAAAAAACATTTTGTGTAAATGGATAAAGCTACTTCCAGAAGCCATAGGTTATTTATTTATTTTAAAACAGAGTCTTACTATATGGCCTTGGCTAGCCTGGAACTCACTATATAGACCAGGCTAGACTCAAACTCATAGAGATCCCCTACTTCTGCCTCCTAAGTCCTAGAAAACTTGCGAACCACCACTCTCGGCTGAGCCACAGGTCATTAAGAAAAAACCCCATTGCCGGGGTGGACTACCTCCTTTTAAATGGTTGGCCAGGGCATCCTGGAGCCCCACAAAGTAATCCAGGCTATAGCCATAAAGTTGGTTGCCACCAGAACAAGTTGGTAAGAAGCTATCACTGGCTCTGGCCACATGACTCAGAGACATCAACTTGGAACTGAGCTGGAAGCTTTCTCCCGACTGACGAACCCTTAGTGCTAGAAGCTGCTGTGCGTGCTGCTAGAGAAGAAATGGTCTGGGAGCTTGGTTACTCCAGTTCCTTCATATAAGCAGAATTATGAAGTTCTTCTGTCCTGGGCCTGATCAGCACGTTGATCGCAAAGGCTCATAGCGGTGTTCGATGTGACAGGATTTCCCCATTATGTCTGTCTGTCTGTCTGTCTGTATGTGTATGAGTGTTTGGCCTGCATGTTTGTCTGTGTACCATGTGTGTGCCTGATGCCCATGGAAGCCAGAAAAGAGTTTACGATCCCCTGGGACTGGAATTACAGACAGTTGTGAGCTGCCATTTGGGTGCTAAAAATTGAACCTGGATTTGGAGGAGCAGCCAATGCTCTTCATTGCTGAGCCTAGAATTTCTGGGGTTTTGTTTTTGTTTTTTCAAGATAAGGTCTTTTTGTGTAGCCCTGGCTGCCCTGGAACTCTCCCTGTAGACCAGGCTGGCCTCACAGAGTTCCGCCTACCTCTGCTTCCTGAGTGCTGGGATTTAAGTCACGCGCCAGCACCCCCCCCTCCCGAATTCTTTAAATAGTAGAATGATTCATTTACTCTGTTCAGCGGTGGTTATCATCATATACCAAGTCCTTCTACTGCTGATTCCTCCTCCTCCTTTTCCGCCTCTTGCTTTCTAGTACTGAACGTTGAACTCCGGGTCTCATGCATGCTAGGCAAGCATTCTACTACTGGATTATGCTCACAGCCTCTGGATTCCAGACACTGTACTGTCTAAGGAGGCTGAGACAGTGATTTTCATATTGTCTGCTCTGTGCAGGTGTAAAAATGAGCCCACAAATTCCACAGGTGAAGCTTGGATTTTGCCTTCAGTGTATGCTGCTTCAAATGATGAACCGATGCAAAGTCCTGTCATGTGACTGTCACAACGAGACAATAAGGTGCATTGTCTCTCTCCTTTGTACTCTGACTGTGGGGAAATAACTTTCATGTCTTGAGGACAGTCAAGCAGTCTGTAGGTGTGGAGTTGAGGTCTCCTGGCAACAGCCACATGTGTGGCCCATTCAGCTCCAGAGGAAACTTGAAAGATTTAGCTCAAAGTCTGTATTGTGACTGCAGTCTTGTACTGACCTTGAGATAGGAGCATCATGTTCACCATTTTTAGATTCCCAAGCCTCAGAAAATGGGTTAGGTAATAAATGTTTATTGTTTTAAGTTGCTGAGATTTCAAGTGATTTGTTGTGAACTAACAGAAAATAAACAAACCCATTCATGACATTTCCCCTATAAAGTTGTTTAATTATACACTAAAGAAACTGCCATGATGTTATAAAGAATTTCTACCCTTTCTACTTATTTATTGAGCATTATAGCAAATGGCAAAGGTCCAGTTTGGATTAAGCTCACTACTCAGAGGAGGATAAAAATGAGAAATTCACAAACTGAGAATTTCTTTGGAGAGAGAAAGTATTTACAGGGAAGTGACTAATGGCGGGTGTGTGTGAAAGGGTAAACACAAAGGTTTTTCCCTGCTCTCTTCATTCCCATCCAGTCCTACTAATTAGCATCATTTAACTTCCACAGTTCAGAACCAGGTCAGATAATTAGAGAAGATTAAGCTCCTCTCTCTTGGAGATGCTTAATTTAAACTGTTTGGAAACCATTTAAACTCTCTGGAAGGCTCGGCCGGATAACATGCAGAAAGTATGGAGAAAGAACAAAAATCCTCCAAAGCCCGAGGACCAGCTCCACAGCAGGGCCAGTGGTAAACTGTTCCGGAAGTGAAGCCTCGTGGAAACTATTTACTCTGAGTTTACCTGGGTCAACAATCCTAGCTTTTATAGATGCTGATATGTGGATGGTTATCTTTCCTTGACAGAAAGCCATGCTCTGCGATGGTGCAGTTCAAGTTAGAGCTAGTGTGGCTGAATTTCCCAGTTATTTTTTTCTGCTGAGTTGAATTCTTTTTGTGTGTGTTTACTTTTCAAACTTTATTGTTATTGTTGTGTGTGTGTGTGTGTGCTTGCCACAGTGCCTGTGCAGAAATTAGAGGACAACTTGTTATTGTTGGTGTGTGCGTGCTCACTCACGTGTTTGCCACAGGGCATTTGCAGAAGTCGGAGGACAAGTTTGTGAAGTCAGTTTTCCCATTCCACCTTTTTAGGAAGCAAGGTTAAAGTAAGTATTGGAGAAACAGGACTGTCAGTCTCGCAGGCATATTTTCTTCAAAGGAAGGAAATGAATAACGTCTGGTCACCTGGAATGTCGGAGTGAAAGTGGTCAAACATCCTGGTGATCCTTTGCTATTCTGTTAGGAGCCAGCCTCCAGCTGAATCCCCCAATATCCTGAGCATTGTTTGGTCCCTAATCCTGAGCTTTGTGTCTCAGTGATTAGAACCCATCCCTATGAAAGAGTCCCCACGTACTTTGCATCCTCCACCAATAGAATCTCTCCTTATGCTTATCACTGATCCTTCCTCTAGGCCCTTGCTGGAGCTGTTTATCAGCCAATAGAACTAAGTGTGTGTATGTGTGTGTGTGAGAGTTCAAGACAGGGTTTCTCTGGATAACTAGCCCTGGCTGTCCTGGAAGTCTTTGTAGACCAGACTGGCTTCAAAAATATATTCTTAAAGGTCACAGGTGTGTTACCACCTCACTAGGAAGTTTCTATGTAGCCATGCCTAAAGCTTTGTTGTGATAACTGTCACGTGGACACCCCTTCCCAAAGTTTTTTTTTCTTTTTATCTGTTCTCTCTACAATGCATTCTGACCACAGTTCCTCCTCTCTCCACTCCTCCAAGTTCCCCTGCAACGTCCCCTTTCTCCCAGGTCCACTGCTCCTCCCAGGGATATCAGCTGGACACAGCATAGCAAGATGCAGCAAGGCTAGGCACACACCTTCATATCAAGGCTGGCCAGGCAACCCAGTGGGAGGAAGAGGGTCCCGAGAGCAGACAAAAGAGTTTGAGACA
>CABHPP010118901.1:3133-15669 GCA_902168425.1 Peromyscus attwateri | reverse complement strand
AAAAAAAAAAAAAAAAAAAAAAAAAAAAAAAAAAACCCAAGGTAAACATCACAGCATACATACAGAGGACCTAGCACAGACCCTTGCAGGCTCCGTGATTACCAATTCACTCTCTGTGAGCCCCTATGAGCCCTGCTTAGTTGATTCTGTGGGCTGTGTTCTCCTGGTGTTCTTGACTTCTTTGGCTCCTACAATTCTTCCTCTCCTTCTTCCATGGGGTCCCCCAAGCTCTGTCTAATGTTTGGCTGTGGGTCTCTGCACCTACTTCCATCAGCTACTGTAGGAAGATTCTCTGGTGAGGGTTGGGCTAGGCAGTGATCTATGAGTATAGCAGAATACCATTAAGAACTATTTGATTGACTTTTTCTTTTTCCCAGTTGTGTTTGGTTCTACTCTTGGTCTCTGGGCTATCCAGTTTCCAGTTCCTGGCCACTCAGACAGTGTCAGGCATGGGTTCCCTCTCACAGTATGGGCCTACCTGACATTCTGGTGGCTGGTGTGGCTTCTGGTCCAGCAGGGAGTCTCCGCACAAGTGGTAGGCTGGGATATGGCGATGAGGAGGGGAGAGGGGATTAGAGCTGGTGTTGGGGGAGAGCACCATGAGAGTGTGAAAGTGGAGGAGTTCCATGGGCAGGCAACCTACCCGATCTTCTGGCAGGCGTGGCCTGTGGTTGGGCAGGGGGTGACTACCAGAGGGAACTGAGAAAGTGGGCTTCCCAAAGTTTTACTCTGCTTAAGTGCCTAAGAAAAATAAACCTTGAAGTCAGACTCCGAAGTTTTTATTTTAACCCAGCATCTGCAGAGATGATATGGACTTTCTTCTGTATCTTGTGCAGAAAGCCTCTTTGCCTGCCATGAGGCTTCCAGGGTCTCTGATATACTTTTACTTGGCTTCTGGCGATCAAACTCAGGTCTGACAGCAAGTGTCTTTTTTCCACTGAGCCTTCTTGCTGGGCCTGTTTTCATTTTTAAATATCCAGAGACACTGGTTATTTCAGAGATCTGGCTGCAGAAATAATCTGCAGTGTTCTTGATTGCTTTCTGGGATCCAAATCCCAGATTAAAGTAAACAGAAGCATCTGATTAAAAAAAAAAAAAAGGTCTTCTTGCAGGGCCATGGTGGTGCACATGCTTAATTCCAGCCCTTGGGAAGCAGAGGCAGGCGAATTTTGAGTTGTAGTCCAGCCTGGTCTACAGAGTCAGTCCCAGGACAGCAAGGTCTACACAGAGAAACCCAATCTCAGAAACAATAATGTAGCTAGAGTTTTCCTGCCTGGCCCACAGTCAGGACAAATCTCTCTCACCTGCCAGTCCCACAGCTGCTCAGACCCAACCAAGTAAACACAGAGACTTATATTGCTTACAAACTGTATGGTCGTGGCAGGCTTCTTACTAACTGTTTTTATAGCTTAAATCCATTTCTATAAATCTATACCTTGCCACATGGCTCATGGCTTACCGGCATCTTTACATGCTGCTTGTCCTGGCGGTGGCTGGCAGTGTCTCCCTCCACCTTCCTGTTCTTTTCTCCTCTCTGTTAGTCCCGCCTATACTTCCTGCCTAGCCACTGGCCAATCAGTGTTTTATTTATTGACCAATCAGAGTAATTTGACATACAGACCATCCTACAGCACACTAACAAAAAGCAAACAACAAAATCTGATAAAACCTAAACTTAAGAGCTGGCCTAGAGTTCTCATCTACACAAAAAGTAAATATTATTCATTGTCCTTCATATGGAACAAAGTGATTTTGCTGGCTATGGCTGGGACAGATGATGTGTATAAATACTACTTTACTCCACCATCTGAAAATTTTGTCAAAACTCTATCCCCACCATCTCCTCCGTGCCCCCGTTAAATCAGTGTGCTAGCACAGGATCTGAGGTCCGGTGGGAAGGACGAGTCCACTGGAGGCTGTCTAGCCCTTGCAAGTTAGTCTGCAGTTCCCATTTGCAAGAGAATCTTGGAAGCCCTTTTTTGTTTTCAATCCATAATCTGTCGCTAAGCTCTTCAACCAGTTTGTTGTAGACAGAAGCTTCATTTACAGCCGGAAAGAAAAGGCAGACAACAGTGTCTGGTCAGAGGTCACCTCCTCAGGCTGCCGTAGCAGCTGTACTCCTGAAGTTGAAGTGACAGATCTGAGAGGAAGTTGAAAAGCTAGGGGAACAGTCTCAGCACAGCGAATTCGCGACTCCGTGAGAAACAACGGAATCGGACTGACCACTGGAGACACTGAACGCCAGGCCACACAGAATCCCTGCATCCCTTTATTGAGACCCTGGACTGCAGCTGTTTCCTGCAATTCTTTCCAAGAGTGGGCTTGGGTCAAAGCTCATTACAGCATTCCCCTTCCTGGAAATCCAGCTGATCCTCTCACTCCTCTCTGACTGTTTTCCAAGAATGGAAGAAAATAAACTGTGTTACGTGGAAAGTACAACAGAGTCACTGCTACCTATCCACTCTTTCCTTCGGTCTAACTTAAAGAAAAAAAAGACCGTGTTATCTCCAAAGAAAAAAATGGTAGCCATTCTTTTTATTCTCCTGGAAATGTAGTGGAAAGAAATGTGAGTATACTGTATATAGAATAGATATAACATATACCACATATAATAAATGAACGTATGTAGCTAGAGTTTTTGCACTGTTTTGAGGGTGATAGATGCTCCCCCTTCACAGAACACGGGTCCTCACTTCCTCCCCATCAACTCTTGTCTTCTGAATATTGGCCTTTGAGTGGTGAACAGATAGTCCTACAGCTATTGCCATGACTGACTATTACACTGTAAGCAGCAAGTGGAAATTAGCCAAAGTCATGTTGAGCAAGTCTTCCAGGATAAGAGGCCTGAGCTGTGTCCTGTGACATGCTTGGGTTCCGTTCCTTTTCAGGAAGCCAGAAAAGGGTTGCAGTCCAGTAGATGGATAGAAGTGATGCTGTGTTTCACCACAGACCTCTAAAGCTCACATGTTTTCTTCCAGGTGGGCCTTCATTTGCTATTTATTTTAACAACACAAGCTACAGGAAAAGCTTTCAAAGAGGAAAGGTGTTAGTTACCAGGAGAGGGTGTAGGTAGGTCAGCATAATGGTGATTTTTGCTGAGTTGTAGAATGTTAAGATGAGATAAAGACACCTTAGTTTCTTCCTAGAGTGGGCTCCTGTGATCTGCATTATCCTCTGACTTTCACGGGGGAAGAATTGCTGGGAAGAACAGTTGGTGTCTGGCTTCAGAATATCAAATTTTTAAATTTACCATCTAGGGTAAATGTCTGAATGGGGTAGTGTGACCATAAATTAAAGTTAAGGAAGCAAGACTGTGCTTTTAGACAAGAATATGAAGAGTAGCATGAGCACAGCAATATAGAAACAATGTTGTGGGTTGGGTGCCCGCTGGCCTGCCTTTCGGTGTAGGCAGCTGGCAGCCACTTACCACTTCACTCTGGGATGAGGGGGGCAAGTGCGGCGCATTTGAATCGCTATGAGTTGCATAGAGACACAGGCCCCTCTTAAAGATCCTGGCCACCTGATCTCTCTGTCTCTCTGTCTCCCAGTCTCTCTGTTTGTCTGTCTGTCTCTCTCTTGTCACCACTCCAAGTTGGTCTTTTACTCTCTCCCTCCTCCCCCAATAAACCTCTTGCATTACATCTATTGCATGTAGTGTGATCTCTTAGCAGCTGCCTTTGGCTAGGTCTGCCAAAGGAACCTGTGGTGATTTGAATAGAAATGGCCTCCATAGACCCATGGGTAAGAATGCTTGGCCCATAGGGAGTGGCACTATTAGGAGGTGTGGCCTTGTTGGAGGAAGTGTGTCACTGCAAGGGCAGGCTTTGAGCTATGCCCAGTGTGTAGACAGTTCACTTCCTGTTGCATAAAGATCAAGATGTAGAACTCTCAGCTCCTTCTCCAGCACCATTCCTGCCTGCACACCACCATTCTTCTTGCCATAATGATAATGGACTAAACCTCTGAAACTATAAGCCAGCCTCAATTAAATGTTTTCCTTTATAAGAGTTGCCATGGTCATGGTGTCTCGTCACAGCAATTGAAACTCTAAGACAGTACTCCTTTCCACCACTTTATCATTACAGAAACCAAGAAGGTTCTGATAAAACATTTCTTTTCATTCTTCTTACAGTAACAATGATGAAAAGAAAGTAAAAATATACTCTTTATGCTTGAAACTGGAGTAATGAGTCCAGTGTTCTCACTTGTCATAATTATGCTCACAAAAATAGAAACTTCATGATATATATTGAAAATTTAGCATACAGAAGAATACACATGGTTTTATGGAAGACACAGAAAATAGAAAACATGGTAAGAAACAAAATGAACAATAGCAGGCTCAGGCTAAAGGAACTGTAGTTTCAGACTATTGGTTTTAAATCATTGAAAGCAGGCTGAATACATCTTCATCACCAGGGACCATTACAATCAACACATCGTCAGTGAGAAATGTTCGTTTAATTCTGTAGCTTAGAAATCCATGCTTCAAGATTTGATGAACTCTTGGAAAGCATTTTCTGCACCCTTCTGGCTGTGGAAGCATTTTTCCTGCGGAAGTTTGGTGAGGTCCTTGAAGAATTGATATTGGGTGGGTGAGAGGTCATTCGAATGTGGTGAACAAGGCAAAATTGAGTAGCCTGGTTCATCCAGCTTTCAAAGTGTTCATTATTCAATGTGTGGTCAAGCGCTGTTGTGTCTAGTTGGCACATTCTCGTGACCAGTGTTGTACAGGTGTTACAATTCTTAGTGTAGCTCATCCATTTGTAGATCATGCTTCTCAGGTGTCCAGAGGGACAAAGGACTGATTCTGGATAGGGAGCAGACAGACGTGGCCCATAGTAAAATGGCAGTTTATAAAGGTACAAGGGAAAACCCTGTGTTAAGATGTGGTGTTTAATTTTAACTGGGCATGTTAATTAGGAGAGCAAATGGGGGCTTTGATTGCTGGACTTCAATACTTCCATAGCTGGACCTTGGTAGTCAGCCTCAGGAGGAGGAAGTGGCCAATTAAGGGAACAGACCTTGGTGGCCAGCTTTAGGGATGTAATCTAATGTTTTTTTTGTTTTTTTTTGTTTTTGTTTTTTAGCAAGGCAGAGGTCTGTGTTTTGTGTTTTTGTTGTGAAATATAAGGGAAATATGCTTTTTAAGAAGGCCATCAGTATTATGGCAGTAATATTGTTATTTGATATTTTTATGTACAACTATATTATATTTTACTCAGCTGTATTTAAGAAATTAATACAGTAATATAGTTAAGAAATTCAGAAGCTAGGTTTTCTCAAGTTAATATCTGTAGATATACTCGAAAAGAGTTGAGCTGAAGGCCAAGCAAAGTCTGGAAACTTGTGTGAACAGATTTTGTAAATATATTTCATATCAATCATGTATATATGAGACTCTTTGCTACTAGAATGTATATTTCCAAGTATTATAACTTCTAAAAATGTAGCATATTATTACATGGGAAATATCAGATAATACTTGATTTATTGGAGTATTTTTGAGCAAATATTCACTTCAAATGTCATTGCTGCATCACCCACACTATTTCTACAGAAGGACAGAAAGAGCCTATAAAGGACACACTTTAAAAAGTCATTATTAGCCTACTTATCTTAAAATAGTACAAGAAATTAAGTGATTGACCTCAATAAATAGCTCACTACCTATCACTTCCTTTTCCCCTTAGAAATGAGCTCTGTGAATTATTAGATAATTCAACTTCAACAAATTCAAATTCAAATTCAACACTGGAGATGAAAAATGATCCAGAAAATGTATTCTGATGCTGGTGAATGCACTAAACAGGTACAGTGTCATGCTCTCTAAGAAAAAAGTATAACCATGGTCTCTGCATTCACCCTGTCTGTGTCAATGTGACATCGGAGTGTAAGTTTGTTGTCCTATGGACTTGGTGGTTGTTTGTTGGAGACAGACACTTTGTATAGCCCAGACTTGCCTCAAACTCGGGATCCCACTGCCTCAACCTCCCCAGTACTGTCATCATAGCAATTTGCTATCGAGCCTGGTGGTTTGTGACTTTTACATCTCTGAGACTTTGGTTGTGTAGTGGTTTTTATTTCTCTAGGAACTTGGTCACCTCATCAATCTCTGGGTCTTATTTTTCTTTACTTATAAAATGGGACAGCAATTAAGGTCTATGTTTTTTGTAGCATTAGAGCTTTTCTCAGATAATATTTGTTTGGAAACTACAGGTGCTACTTCTCAATCTTTTACTTGAGAAATAGGAGGAAACAGTTTTTTTCTTTTGTTTTTGTTTGTTTGTTGGTTTTTAGTTTTTCAAGACAGGGTTTCTCTGTGTAGCCCTGGCTGTCCTGGAACTTACTCTGTAGAACAAGCTGGCCTCGAACTCACAGAGTTCCACTTGCCTCTGCCTCCCAAGTGCTGAGATTAAAGGTGTGTACAGTCACCACGCACCCCAGAAAGAGGAAACAGTTTGAATTCTGTGGACTGGTTTTGGTTTTTGAATGTTCCCTTTATACTCCTGATGACACAATACATAAACTATAATCTGAACATTTACATTTCTCCATTTATCACTGGAAACTCATGAAGATAGAGAATTTAGAAATATTTGACAGGCAGAATACAACACGAAATATCACCAATCTGATGATGAATATCACCTCACCTGATGAAAAGAAACCAGTCGACACTGACTTTGTATTTATCACTTTCACATAAAGTCATTTTAACTCCTGATGTACCCTACATACATGTTAAACTGTAGTATCCAGAGAATTTTGGGGAGGAGTGGGAAGGGGCTAAGAACTGAATTACAGCCTCATACATAGTCAGTAACATGCTAACGCAGAGCTCTGCCTCCAGACTCCTGGAGTATTTAGTATTCTTTGATAATTTCATACATGTGAATAATGAATTTTAGTTGCTTTTAACTCTCTGTTATTCTCTCGAGCCACTCCCATCTCCCAGGGTAACCCCTCTTCATCTCAGGAAGGGTTTCTTGCCTGAACTTAGGAGAAAGGTTCTTTATTGGTGCCAGGGCAACTCACAGTAGCTGCACTACTGGAGAAAGTAACACCCTCTCTCCCAGAAACCAGTGACTGGCAACAGTCTGTCTCAGGGAGGAAGGAGGCCTCAGGAGCTCCTCCGCAGCCATGTTGAAATGTTGATGGGCCCAATCTTGGGCAGGTCTGTAGTATTTAATATAATGGTTTTTTGTTTTCTTTTTCTTTTTGAGATGATGACTATTTAGGCTAGACAGAAAAAAGAAATGAAAAATTCTTTTTGATTGAGAATCTGCAGTTTACTTAAAAAAATCAAATGTTTTATGTATTCTGTGGGAAAATGCCATATATTTTGAGATGTTTATATTACAAATTAATTATGAGAAATAAAGCATGGTTTCAATTCTGACATCTGCTTGACTTTGCTATTTGTGATTACCATCTTCTAGTTCATATGAACATGCTGAAGTTATTCAAATGTCTAATGTGGTCTTTTTAAACATCAGCTTACAATGTTCATATTTGGTCTTCAAAACTTTGTTTCGGCAAAGAAGAAAGCTGAGCTGTATTTCAGCATTTGATTACACTCTCTGTGATAGCTGAAGTGATCGTGGTAAATGAGATGCCAACGAAACTGTAGAGAAAGGCCAAGCGCCCACACTGTGCCCGAGCATTGACTCTGTTCTGCTAAATGTAGTTAAAAGTAGAGCATCTGGAGGAAGAGTGGAAAAACAAGGAAGACTGTCCAGTTCAGAAACTAATGGAAGAGAGCATTTTTGCAGCTAGAGCTCGATTGGTATAGAAATGAAAATTTGAAATGACTGGTACCTGGGATCCAGAGACACAAAATCACATGACAATTGTGGAAATTTGGAAAACAAGTATGTAGTATAGCATGGAGTGGGGTGAGGTTGTGGAGTGGGTGTGTTCTAAAAGTAGGTGTTAGGACCTGGCTGGGAATATTCTTCCCAGAGATTTGCTCTCAAGTCCCCAGAGGTCTTGGGGGTGGGAGGGAAGGGATAAGTGAACTCAGTTCAGCTGAATTGAGAAGGAAACAGAGGAGATCCTGGGATATGTTTGAGACACAAACGCAAACCCAGAAAATAGACATGCATGAGGTTAGAAGTCCGTGAAGCCCATGCAGTCAAGTCTGGTTACTTAGAGAGAGAGCATGTTCCCATGACAGAGCTCCTAACTAAATGGACTCAAGGCTTACCTACACTGTGCTTCATATGCTCAGTCCCAAGACTGAGCCCTGAGATTTGGATGGTCATGGACTAATGAGTGGGAGGTAAGTGTTGGTATCCAGCACACGCTCAATAAATAGTTGTAGCATGAATGATTGATATGGTTTTAGGTACGGAGAGGAAATTTTCTGTTCTTATCCAAGTATATACAGGCACCAATTTATAGTTAAAGTTATCATGCCCCATAAAAACTAATTTCTTAGAGTATTAACAATTTATGATATCAGAATTTTTTGACTGAATAAATAAGGAACCAAAGGTTTAAATAAAATTAGTTGCATTTTAATATTAAAGAATTCCTTAGTGACTTGACTACAGATTGTTTTCTGACATACAGGTCGAATGGGTTCATTTTCCCAAATTTATTTGATTAAAGAGTCCATTCCTTAGCAATAACTTAAAAATCATAAAACCCAAAGAACCTCTGTTCTTTCTTGTGTCTCCTGGACTCAAGCTGTGGAGAGGACATAGGTAATACTGAATACACAGACTAAGGTGAAACTTTACCTTAAGGGAATCCATGGGTTCTGGCAGTATTAGGGGGGAATATTATCTTTTGGAAGTTTCTAGGATTTCAAAAGCCAAATTTATAGCCATTAGGCAATCTTCATTTTTACTGATGGTCCTGCCTAGAGCTGAGAAGCCAACAGCCAAGAATCCTACTTGACTCTAGTCTATAGCTCAAGGTTGGGTTGGATAAATTTGGAGACTATGGGGTTTTTCAGAGGATATGTATGGGATGAGAAAGTTAGGGGGTGCAGGCAGGTGTAGTCAGCCTGGGCTACAAAGCAAGTTCCAGAACAGCCACAGTTGTTACATAGGGAAACCCTGTCTCAAAACAACAAACAAACAAACAAACAACAACAACAACAACAAAAACCAAACAAAAAAATTGCCATCTTTATCACTCTGGCACAAAGGCAAACAATATTTTTGGTTGTATATAGTTGAGTTGGAGAGAAAGAAACCACCCCAGATAATGAAGTGGGTGAGAGGAGGCAGTGACAGGCTGGAGAGAGCCCAGTGAGGGCTGAGATGGGAACACCATTGGTTTTCATGTTTACACGCAATGAAGCAATGTAAGTACGTTGACCTCCCAGCTGAGCTGTTTGATTGGCATTGAAAATCCTTTTTTAAAAAAGATTTTGTGTGTATGAGTATTTTTCCTACAGGTATATGTATGTGCACCATGTGCATGCCTGATGTCATAGATTCCCTGGAACTGGAGTTACAGACAGTTGTGAGCTGCCATGTGGGTACTGGGAATTGAACCTGGGTCCTCTAGAAAAGCAGCCAGTGCACTTAACTGCTGAGCTATCTCTCCAGCCCTGGCTTTGAGAATTTTAATCAGGATGTGCCTGTGTCTCAGACAAGCAAAATCATAAACATTCAGATGAGCATCATTATGATGGAGCAGCCAATGCCAAAGGACTCCTTAAAAGAGAAACTCTCAGTGCATCTCAGTGTAATAACCCACCCCACATATCCTTGAGTAATGCTGACTGGTGGTCAGTCCATGGCGTACACCACACTGTTAATGAACATAGCCTTCCTTCCTTCCTTCCT
Source organism: Peromyscus attwateri (assembly GCA_902168425.1). Lineage (NCBI taxonomy): Eukaryota > Metazoa > Chordata > Mammalia > Rodentia > Cricetidae > Peromyscus > Peromyscus attwateri. The sequence continues at coordinate 5,863 of CABHPP010118901.1, read as the reverse complement.
TCCCACCATTCCTGATAACAGTCCTCTGAGAATCCTGGGGAATTTCTAAGCTTATACTGCCCAGTGCTATTGCCATTTGCACCGTTTTGTAACATTTCCCACCTGGGAAGTCTTGCTTCACGATTCCAACTCAAATACATTGTGGAGTTTCTTAACCAAACCTTTCGGAACTGAAAGTGTAACCCTAACTGGTATCTCCATTTAATGCGGCGTTTTCTCCTACGTTGTTTCCCAGTAGATGGCAAACTGATTTCTGGGTCCGTTTCTATCGTTTTGAAACAGTCTCTTTCATGTTCACGATGTTGATAGGCCCCAGCGGGCGTGGACTGACTGGTTATCTGTGGGTGTCTCTGAGGTGCCAGCGGGCGTGGACTGACTGGTTATCTGTGGGTGTCTCTGCTGCCTGCTGCCCATTGTTTCATGTCAAGGAAGAAATACATCTGCCCCGCTGCATCCACACAAAGGCACAAGGAAGATTAGCGCTGCTACCCAAGCCATTGTCCCCCACTCTGCTCATTTTCCCGTTGCCTGACCTCCTTATGAACATAATAATTACTCCTGGACTTCTGCAAGCCGAGGCTGCACCGAAACAGATCTCAGCATCAGCCGCGTGCTCTGCTCACATTCAGGACCAGGGCTCTGATGAACTGCTCATTTCCAGGAGAGGAGTTTCCATGGAAACTCGGACAAAGGGAAAGCGGAATAATTTTTCCGGCACACAGGAATTCTGCCTTTCTTTGTATTTGCAGCACTGTGTCCCCTGAGCAGGTCATTTGGTTAGCACTACCCTGGCTCTCTAGGAATTCCTGCTTAAAATTTATATATATATAACATTCTACATATTAAAAGTCTGTAAAGTAGAATTTGATAAGGGTGATACAAAGTTATTTCTCAGAAGGCTGAAGCCCAGAGGGTCATTTATTAGTTCTTTACAACAAGACGTAGAGGAATCAAAGCATATGTTTAAGTAGCCACTGACTTTATAAGCGTGAGCATGTTCTTCCAATTCTAAAATCCCTGAAATAGGCCTCAAGGAAAAAGCTTAATGCAAAGCAAAGGGATCACCCATAAGACACAATTTGGTGTTTTAAGACAAATTGTTCCCTGAAAACGCAGACCATGTAAAAATAAAAGTCAAATGAGCTCTCATAAGCCTGTGGGTCATACATCCGGAGCAAAAAGAAGTCATGTGTATTTCTTTGGAAAATGATTGGTTTGCAGGCTGCCTCATTTGTCCACATATCTTCCCTGGCACCAGTCGAGTGCTCTGAAGCTGTTTGGGGGCAGGTCTGATGCAGGGAAGGGATACACCATCTCTTGCAGAGTTATTCAGCATGATGCGTAACTACTGACACTTTAATTCATTTACCATAAAATACTTTCTTGTTGAATTTGATTGCAACCGTGTTCAGAAAAAAAAAAAAAGTCCCTCTTTGATGTATTCTTCCTGTAATGGGCCTGAGAGTTGGTAGAGAACATACCCAGACACCAAGTTCTCAGCACAAAAGAGATGTACTACCCCAGAGGGACAATGGAGGGTGGGGTGTCGCTGCCTCTGGATGTCAAAGAGCTGAAGATGTTTCTGCAGAAGTGAGTGTTTAAGGAGAAAAGGGGAAGTCTGTGCGAGGGTGAGTTGCTAAGTCCTGATGGGACAGGTAGCCAAATAATGAATTTCGATTGTTGGAACCTAGTTGTTCAGTCTCAGAATGAGTCAGTGGCCAAAAGAGGGACTAGACCTTGAGGGGTTAAGCTTTAGGAATGTGACCTAAGGGTTTGGCAAAGAAAATGGAAGAGGGTGGGGAGTGGGCCAGACCTCCCAGGGCCATGTTTGTTGTGCTCGGCCCTGTTAGAGAGCTCTTCTGAGTAACAGCCCATGTGCTATAGACACATAGGTCTCTGGTCTGTCAGACCCAAAAGTGGAACAAAACAAAACAGAACAACAACAACAACAAAAACCCCACAAACAGTAAAACAGTGATTGACAATACTGCATATTGTCCAAGTTGTCATGTTGAGACTTGATTTTGTGTGTGTGTGTGTGTGTGTGTGTGTGTGTGTGTGTGTGTGTGTGAGAGAGAGAGAGAGAGAGAGAGAGAGAGAGACTGGAGGAGAGACCTGTCACTCAACTTAGCACTGACTGTCTGTGTGGGGTAGGTTAGGTAAAGCCTTCAAAACAAGATGTGTTTCTCACGATTCCTCAAGGATGTGAGATGTGACTGAGGCGGGCAAGTGGGTAACTACATCTAGAGAGAGGAAACAGAGGAAACGGAAAAACACGGCTGGAAGAAGACTAATGCTGTAGGAACTGTGTGTAGGTCTTGATGCAGACAGTAATGGAAGGGGGCATGGAGGCAGAAGAAGGCTGAAGCCGAGGCCTTGGGTGGCGTTATGCAAAGCTAAGGCATTCGAGTCTTGTTGAAATGTAAGTCACTGAGTGATTTCAGCAGAACATGAAATATTAAATCTTTCCAGTCATTGTGATGGAAGAGTGCAGAAGGGAGGAAGTCATCGATGACAGAGAGATCAACTCAAAGAACAAAAGGATAATGCTGATAAGAAATACTTGTGGCTCTGGATGGTGGTGGCGCACACCTTTAATCCCAGCACTTGGGAGGCAGAGGCCGGCAGATCTCTGAATTTGAGGGCAGCCTGCTCTACAGGGTGAGTTCCAGGATGGCCAAGACTACACAGAGAAACCTTGTCTTGAAAAACAAAATCAACAAAAAAAAA
>CABHPP010118900.1:0-45594 GCA_902168425.1 Peromyscus attwateri | reverse complement strand
GACCTACTTCCAAGTTGTACTCTAAAAAATTCTCTTCCTTCTTCTTCTTTCTCTTCTTCCAAAAGCAAGATTTCTTTGTGGTGAACCACAAGCAAACAACACTCTTGCTATGACCGAGTAACACCACAGCCTCAGAGACACTGATCTGAGGAAAACTGTCCTCCCTGGTGACACTCCTGAAAAGACACCTGCCCTGTATACCTTACGAACAGGACCACATACAAAACAGAAAAATTATTCAGCTACACCTTTCACCTGCTCTACAGCATGGAGTGAGGTAGGGGGTGGGGGTGGGGTGCCCTGCCAGAGCCACTTTTCTTCCCAGCAGCCCTGGGCTTCAGAGGAGTCAGGCCCATAGGAAGTGCTTCCTCAGGTTCCCTTCCTGACTGACAGGACAGTGTCCACATGAACAGATGGTGGAGCAGAGAGGAACTTGCATACGCCACAGAACAGCTGCTGCACTCAGCCACCTTCACACACAGAACCACTGTTGAATACCACCAGCAGACCATCGCAATGGCCACCAAGCAAGATACCAGGGGACCAAGAGGTCACTGGCTACAAGATACAGGAAAACAGCCCATTGTCCTCCTACAGCTAGGTTCACATGGCTTTCAGGGCCTCCCTCTGTGCTATTGGAGCCCATTAGCTCAGACTTTCCATGGAGTTGTGGTGATTAGTTGGTAAATCCCAGGTAGAAGGCACAGCTCAATTCACACTGTTTGGTTTGTGGTGTTTACTTTGTAGCAAGGATGGTGCCCAAGGCCTTGGGCATGCTCAGTTAAGGGTCCTACCACTGAGCCACATCCTCAACCCCTCAATTTCATGTTTACAAAATACTAGTTCATTCTGTTGGTGTTGTGAAGGATACACAAAGCCCAGAGGTCAGGAGACTACTGTACTGACCAGGCAAGCTGCAGAGTCAGGACAGGGGAAAGAAAGATGATTTGGAGCATGCTCACTGGCCCTGCTGGCAGACCTCCACAGCAGAGGGAAGGCAAAGGATTTCAGCAAGGAAGGAGAGGGTGTGATTACAGCTTATCCAGGCCAGCTAACCACCAATGGAACTCCAGTGACACAGAGGCCTCTTGAGGCTAATCACACTATCTCATTGCCATTCCCTTACCTTGGCAGCAGAGTTTGACACTCCATGGGTAACATTTCTTATGAGGCCCCCGACATTTCCATACTTTATCAGTCCAGTGACCCCTTCAGAAACATCATTCAAAAGGCCCATGGGATTGCCGAGGAAGTCCACTGATCCTAGGATCCGAGCTGCCTGGCTGAGGAGTTCCTGTGGGATGGAATTGGGGAGGAAAGCCATGTCAGTACCAGTGTCCCCAAGAAGAGGTTAAGGATCTCTCTCATCCTCCAGTACTGTCAACAATGACTTTTTCAATCTTCGTCACCCACCAATGACCTCCTGTGCTCTCATGAATGACCCTAAACTTCACCCAACACACACACACACTGGGGACTGTTTTTGATACACTTAAAAAATATGCTTCAAGGCCAGTTAGGAGAATAAAAGCAGCTGTGAGACTGGAAAGGTTCTTTGGGGATTTTTAATGAACAAGCATCATGCTCTCCTGAAATCAGGCAGGAGCAAGGAGGGGCAGTTCTGGAGTGCACACACAGCTGGAACATTCGAGGAGAGGGGGTGCCCGTCTTGGCAAGCAAACCCTCATCGGGCCCTTTGCCTGCCTGATGCCTGATTCCAGGAGTACCTGCTTGTGTACTTCCCTAGAGGTAGAGGGGGAAATATCTCCAGATAGGGAAGGAAATGAGTAAGCTTTGACTGTGGAAACTAAGAAATTCTGCATGATATGATAATCCATTAAAGGCTCTATATTTGGGGCTGTGCAGTCTAGATTAAAAAAATACAAAATGGAAAATGTCCAGTTTGGTTTAAAAAAAAAAAAAAGTCAAGTTCAACTCAAGGTCAAGATCTCAGAGGCGGTAAGAACAGTGGTGTGGTTGTTGAAAGGAGGCCATGCCTGGTACATAAAGAGTACATATTACTCTGTGTTGTTATTGAAGCATCTACTAAACCACTAAGAGCTGTGACTAACCTAGGGAAGCCCCTGGGACTGGCCCTGAGGAACAAGACAAACAGCTTGTAAGTCAATTTGGGATTCTCGGGATATCTATGGGGGCAGGGAGCATGACCTGACCCACAACACAGCAGAGCTGTGACATGTCTTGGTAGTGACATCTTAGTAATAAGATTCCCAACACCCAAAACAAAGCTGCTTGTCCCTGGCTGTCCCTGCCACACTCCACTCCTCCTTACTGCATGCACACCTCCTGGAAGTGCTTGAGGATGTCATTGATGATGAACTCCTTGGTCTCATAGGGGTGCACCCGAGTGAACGGGTCCAGATTGATCACAGCATCTTCAAACCGAATGAGTGGGAATCCCAGGGTGCTTTTCAGGGCCTAGTTAGGTAAGAAAGGAAATTACAGATTTCAGACACAGGATGATTTTCTGGGGTGCTATAATTCTAGAATCCATGACGAACTATGACTTATGGATTAACATTTAGACATACGGATTTCCCCTATAATTATAAAAGTAAAATATCACAGAAAAAAAGACATACAAATCTATTACCCAAAGTCACACACATCTCAGCATTACAGCAGCAAACACTGTCAGCCTCACAGTAGAATTCCTTCTGGTCTGTTTGGAACCTGTGTTTGCCAAGCTCTCCCTTTTGACTAACACAACACTGCACAGGGACAGTGGAGTGTCACACACAACACTTAATTTGTTTTCTTTTTTCTTGTTGTTTCTGCCTCTTATCTTCACTTGCATATTCCTGGGTGGTGTGCATGCATGTGTGTATGTGCATGGTTATGTGCACAAGAGTGTGCACATGTGCAAGCATGTATGTGTTGAAATGCAAAGCTGATGTTTGAAACTTTGACTCTCTTCTACCTTGTTCTTTTGAGGCAGGGTCTCTCCATCAAACCCAGAGCTCCTGTATAGCCAGTCTTAGTAGCCAGCTTGCTCCAGGGATCTCCTCTCTGCTTTCCAAAACCAGAACTGCAGGTAGGATGGCAAGCCTACTCAGCATTTTATGTGGGGTTCTAAGGATCACAACATCCAGTCTTCTTGCTTACAATGCTTACAACCACTAAGCCATCTCTCCAGTGCCCAGGTAGGAAAGTGCATTATTGTTTCTGCCTTGAAAACAGACCTGCCCCTAGCACAGACAATCTTTCCTCCCTCCACAGATTGGGTTTTTCTGATTTGCATTTTACATAAATAGATTTGTTAATAAGTACTTTGTTATATTTTTACTAGGCTATGGCATATAGCTATATCTTATTTTCATTTTTATATAATATTATATCACACAAGTAACATCCCATTTAATCATTAGTATTGGTGGAAAGCTGGGTTTTGTTTTGTCTTGAGACAAGAGGGTTCTCTATGTCACCCTGTCTGGCTTGCAACTTTTATGTAGACCCAACTCGTCTCAGACTCACAGAGATCCTCCTGTCTTTGCCTACAGAGTGCTAGGATCAAAGGTGTGCACTGCCACACCCAGGCATTGAAAATCTTTTGCTGTTATGAGTGAAGCAGCTGTGACATTTATAGACATTCATTTTAGGTGAATGCATATGCATTTTATTTATCTATTTTTTTTAGGTACGTGTCTAGGAGTAGAACTGCTGGCTTGTAAAGAATGAGCACATTGAACCTCAGTATACATATTTGCTTTATTGTTCACACTCACATAGTGACTCCGCAAGCTTGCTTCTTATGTGACCAGAGATCCACGCGCACCTTTCTAGACAGTATCTGTCTAAGCAGTACCTAGCACATGGCCTCTTCCTATTGCAGGCAGTGATGGTCACGTGGCTGTTACTGCCCACCACAGTGCTGCCATTTTAACTGCTGTGGTCCTGTAATGATCTGTGAGTGCTCTGAATTCCCTTTTTTCCTTGAGGACTATCTTGGGTACTGTCCACTATAAATTTTGAAGAAAAAACAAAACAAAACAAAAAACTCTCCCACAAAATCCTGCAATGTCCTCAGGATTATGACCCATAGGTCAACTGAGGAAAGGGAAGCTTCACACTGTCCAGTGTCCACTGTGGTAACAAGGCTCCTCCCTAATCTAGAGAGGCTTTTTAACATCACCAACGTTTCCTTCTTTCTATGTGAATACCTTGTACACCTTCTGTTCAGTGCGTCCCTAGATACCCATGGTAGATTAAAATGGCTGCAGTTCTTTGCATCTTCTATGGATATATTTTGGTGTATTTATGAAAATTCTGTCTTCCTTTTATCAGAGTCTTTAATAACTGTTGTCATTTACTTCAGAAGTAAGGCCATGTCATCAGTGAGCCTCAGCCTCAAGAGATCTTCAGGCCTACACCGTTGTTTCTGATGACCCCACAGTGTGGGGAAGCTAAGATTATCTTCCTTAAAGATAAGGGCTCATGCCAGGTGGTGGTGGCATATGCCAAGCACTTGGAAGGCAGAGGCAGGTGGATCTCTGTGAGTTCAAGACCAGCATGGTCTACAGAGCAAATTCTAGGACAGCCAGGACTGTTACACAAAGAAACCCTGTCTCAAAAAACAAAACAAAAAAGAGGATATAGGCTCACTAGAAAGATTCTGCTGACAGCCCGCCCCACTCATCTGACCTGTGAGAGAGAACAGAGAGTTTGCTGTGAAATTTCATCTCCTAGAAATATCAGATAAGCTGTATCCATGATGTTTCATCAATATGGCTGCCTAAACAAGATCTAAACAAGAACAATACCAAGAGGCACGGTAACATGGAAGAGAGAAATCTCATGGAACCTCAAGCATAGACAAAGAACTAAGGCAACTAAGGAATGCTGAGAGCACAAGAAATGGTCTTCCCCGGGGAAGACAACCACACACCCCCGCAGCCTCCAATTGGTAATCCAATACCAATTGGTCAGCCCTGAAATCAAGTACATACAGTAACTTTATAAGGATTGAGCAGATTATATTTATATATTTAGGAATATACACACAACAACAAAGAAATAGAGGCCATGAATTCGGGAGATGGTAGGTGGGGTGCATGGGAAGGGTTGGAGTGGAGCAAGGGGGAAGTGATGTGAATATATTTTGACCTCAAAATCTTTCCCATCCCATTAAGGCTTCCATCATGTTTGATTCTCTCCCCCCTCTCTCTTACACACACACACACACACACACACACACACACACACACACACACACACGGCATGGTGGTTTATACTTGTAATCACAGAGGGGAGGGGAGGGGGCACAGAGACAGGCAGATCCCTGGGACTTGCTAGCCAGTCAGCCTACCCTCGTCGGCAAGGCCCAGGTCAGTGAGATCTTACCTCAAAACACAAGGTGAACAGCTCTTGAGGAACAACACTTAAGGTTGTCTTCTAGACTGTACACATACATAGGTGTGAACACACATAGTCAAATAAAAATTAAGCCCTGAAAAACATTTGTTACTTCCAAAGACAAGACTTTTATAATTTGTAAAATGAAAAGAGATAAAAGACCAATAACCTGACAGAAACCTGGCCAAGTGCTAGGACCGGACAGTTCACAGAATGAAGCCTGGCGCTACCATGGAGAAGAACAAACACAAAAACAAAGGAACAACCACCAAAAAAGAAGAAACGATAGAGGAAGGAGGGCCAGAAGAGACGTGGCATGAACACAGAGTCAAATACCACACAGCAGAGGACCAGACAGAGACAGAGACAGGGAAAGAACCCTGGTCTGGTATGGGATGTCTGGTAACATCAGAAGGAAGAACTTCAGGAACTGAGAACATCCTTAAGTTGCTAGTATGGTGGCACACACCTCTAATTCTAGCACTTGAGAGGCTGAGGCAGGAAGATTGCCAGGTTTAAAATTAGTCTGGGATACAGACTAAATTCAAGGCCAGCCTAACCCCGCCCTCCCACCCAAACTGAAGATATGCTAAGTGCATGACCTAAAGTCACAAGACTAGCCATGAGCAGGTCCCAGACTTGAATGTGTGGTTTTTAACAGCAGCTACCTATTTGGTAGAAAGCACACAGGCCAGAGAGGTCCACTATTTCTTCTCAAAACTCTCTGCCATTCAGTCAGCCACCCCCCACCAAAGAGTGAGTGGGCACGAAAGAGAGTGTGCCTAAATGTCCCATTTCACTGACAGAGAAACTGGAGTCAGCCAGCTTAACTCCTTTATTCCCAGCCTCAGGCCAAGCATGCTGTGAAAGGACTCAAGTGTGGGCACATGACCTCACCATGCAGCTGAGTGTGAAGGGACTCAAGTGTGGGCACATGACCTCACCAGTGCAGCTGAGTGTGAAGGGACTCAAGTGTGGGCACATGACCTCACCATGCAGCTGAGTGTGAAGGGACTCAAGTGTGGGCACACAGCCTCACCATGCAGCTCCTAGTGTTACTTTCTTCTCAGAGAAGAGGAAGTGTTAAAAAAAGCTCAAGGCAGAAAGCTTAAAAACAAAACAAAACAAAAATAGCAACTTCCTCACTGAGACCTAACATTAAAGAAGACTGGTACACTGCTGCAAGGACCTTTGACCTCTACCAAGCTACCAAGGCCTCACAACAGGCCCCATCTGCCCTGGAACCAAGAAGCACCCAACCTGGAGTGAAACTGTCTTCACCTAGTCATTTACTGCCCCGGGGGGGGTCCCTTTTGCAAAGGTGCGGGGCCAGCCTGTAGGCATGAACTCCTCTGCCACCTTCAGGCTGATGTGGTCAGTGGAAGGAGAAGACGCGAGAGGAGAAGAGAGCCAAATAGGATTGCTCCCTCCAGATGAACTGAGTGACTGGTCACATACAGTAGGACGCGGCACTGACGCTTATTTACTCAAGTAGCAGTTTCCTGTTGTAAAATGGATTCTGGAGAAAACAACCCTGTGCTCCTAAGTTCTTAAGAAAATAGGAAACTTTTCACTCCCACCTCCCAGACAAAGTGGCTGAAGCCTTCCAGAGATGGGGCGCCCAGCTGAAAGAAATACCTGTCCACGAGGCCTCAGATCACAGCTAGTCCCTGGGCCTTGTCCTTTCCTTTTTTCAGTTTATCCCACACTAAACAAAACTGTCTGGAATTCATTCTCTAAAGGTTTATTTATGGCACATAGAGACTGTTTATGTGAAGCGGGGTATTTGCCGATTTCCCTTTGGGGACAGTGTTTAAAGCTACGGGGCTACTTCCCTCTCTGGCACTTTCTGAAACACAATTAACAATACTGGATCTTTTTTCCTTTTAACAAATCTGGTTTTTATTTAGGGAGGGGAGGGAAAAAGTAAAGGGTCTGAAGTTTCCCAACAAATTATTTCAAGCCTTTGAGAAGACAGTTTTAGGCTTTTTAAATAGTGTCTTTGTTTGAAATCCCCCCATACCCCCACCCGCTCGCTCTCTGACCATTAAAGTGTGGGTTTTCTTCCAAACTAGATTGCTCAATTAAGGTCCTTCTTTTGTTATACCCCAATGCTCTAAATGGAAAAAGCCTGCTGTAGGCCACCTTTTGAAACCTTTTAAAGACCCCCTGGTATCTTTTGATCTTTAAAGGGGCTGGGGAAACCCCTATATAAAAGCTACCTGGTTTTTCAATATGACATCGCATCTCTAACATGCAAACTCCATGCAGAGCATGAGTAGAAGGGAGGGGCAGCTGTGTTCTTGTTCTATGAAATGGAATATTGGCTTCCCTTCTTCTGTCAGTCACGAATTCAACGAAGATAGCAGATGTAGACCCATTTGAGTCACCCGGACAGTGTGGATGCCTTTGAGTCACCAGACAGACACTGTATCTAGCAACAATGTACCTCAGTGTAACCCTGAAAAAGCCCCCCTCTGAGATTTCTGACAGCCTCACTCCTGCCTGGGAATCCAGAGAATGGAGGCAATTGTTCCTTCAATACTAAGACAGGCTTACCTTTTAGTCAGACTCCTGCGGCTGCTGTTCCGGGAGAAGGCTTCATTTCCTAAGCACATGTTTTTAGTGATTCCATATTCATCAGAAAGAGCATATTGCCCTTCCTAAGAGCTCCTAATAAAGGGCTGTTACTCTGTTAGGAAACTCTGCATAAATGATATTATCTTAGGAGTCCCAGACTCCAGGAGGAACACTCAAGGTATGCTAACATGGTGACTTCCTCAAGCCCAGAGCTCAACTCTGAAGTCCCAATTCCCAACACCCTGCCTGAAACATAGGTATGCCATGGCATCTGCTGAACAGTGCTCTGGAAACGGTCCTCCAATAGAGTGCCAAGAAGACAGTCAACATGAAGGGCAGCTCATTTCTGCAGAACATACACACCACCAGTAGAGCTGCAAAGCACCTGTGGCATCGGTATCCCAGGACTGCAGAGCACACATGGATGGCATCGGTACCCCAGGACTGCAGAGGACACATGGCATCAGCACCCCAGGACTGCAGAGCACCCATGGTATCGGTATCCCAGGACTGCAGAGCACACATGGATGGCATCGGTACCCCAGGACTGCAGAGCACCAATGGCATCGGCACCCCAGGACTGCAGAGCACCCATGGCATCGGTATACCAGGACTGCAGAGCCCACGTGGATGGCATCGGCACCCCAGGACTGCAGAGCACACAGGGATGGCATCGGTACCCCAGGACTGCACAGCAGCCATGGATGGCATAGGCACCCCAGGACTGCAGAGGACACATAGCATCGGTACCCCAGGACTGCAGAGCACACATGGCATCGGCACCCCAGGACCGCAGAGCACACATGGCATCGGTACCACAGGACTGGGGACCAGGCACTTCTGCTGGGAGCACTCTGAGAGGAATGCTGGGGGTCTGTGCTCTTTAATGAGATGATTTTAAATCAAGAAGTCTTCCACTTGCAGGAAATGCTTAGCATTGGTTTGCTGGGTGAGAGCCAAGTGTTCTGGGGGAACAGACTTTATCAAACAAACCCATTCCAAGGGTCACAAAAGTCAAGTGGATACTTGTGGATATTAGCAAGACAGTAGTTTTCCCATGGTTTTCCCCTCACTCCCTGGCTAATTTTAAGCATCTCCAGCCTCCTGGGAAACACATTAGGGCAGATTAAGCAGCAGGGCAGTGAGAAAAGAAGGGTACTGCATCACTCTTCCCAGGATGCTGCCCCTGGACCTGACTGGCCCTCCCCTGTATGCATTCACTGAAGCCATCACCTCTATCCCAGCCTCTTCTAGAATCTGACGCTGAGCAGACAGCTGTCTCATCACCTGCAGGTCTGTTTTAGAAGGTGGGGGCTGGCAGGCTGTGGCACATGAGGCCCACACATGTGTTCTGTCAGGCCCACAAGGCTGGCTTTTTGTTGTTGTTTTAAAAATGTGAACTGGTTGCCAACATTTAAAAATCAGGAGATTCCATATGAAAATGCAGATTTCAAGCTGCCCCAGAAATCCACAAAGATACCTCCACAATAGACCACTGGCAATGATCGAGAGAAAGCCCGAACTGACCTACTCTGGTGATCGGATGGCCGAACACCGTCATGATAGAAATCTCATCCAACACTGATGGAAGCGGATGCAGAGAGCCACAGCCAGGCCCCAGGTGGAGCTCCAGGAGTCCAATCGGTGAGAAAGAGGAGGGATTGTATGAGCGAGAATTGTTGAGACCAAGACTGGAAAAAGCACAGGACAAATAGCCAACCTAGTGGAAACACATGAACTACGAACCAATAGCTGAGGAGCCCTCAACTGGATCAGGCCTTCTGGATAAGTGAGACAGTTGATTAGCTTGAACTGTTTGGGAGGCCCCCAGGCAGTGGGACCTGGACCTGTCCTTAGTGCATGAGCTGGCTGTTTGGAACCTGGGGCCTATGCAGGGACACTTTGCTCAGCCTGGGAGGAGGGGACTGGACCTGCCTGGACTGAATCTACCAGGTTGAGCTGAATCCCCAGGGGAGTCCTTGCCCTGGAGGAGATGGGAATGGGGGGTGGACTGGGAGGAGGGGGGGGCGGGAGGAGGGAGGACAGGGGAATCCATGGCTGATATGTAAAATTAAATAAAAAAAAAAGGAATGGAGAAAAATAAATAAAAATAAAAATAAAATAAATAAAAACCTGAACACTCAGCAGCACTGGACTCACACTCCCCACCCATAGCAATGGGCTGCAGTGGGGCTGTGCTGCCCCCTCCTCATGCAGCTGTGCTTTGGGTTGAAGGCCCCCTGCACCACCAGGCAGACCCTGCAGCCTAACCTGCACGGGCATCTGAACCAGCACTGAACCCATCAGCCATCTAGATGGTCCTCTGTAGACACAGCGGCCATCATAGATCTCGAGAGAAGGCAGCACAGGCCTGTATGGAAACTGAGTGTGGTGGGAAGAGGGAGGGTTGGACAAGTGTCTTCAAGCACATCACAAGGAAGAACCAGAAGCAATAGCTGCCAGCCTGAGCAGGTAGAGTCAAAGGAAGGAAAGGCATTTGAATAACCACCTGCCCCCATCCTGCTCCAGCATCACCTAGCTGCTATACAGGATGAGAAAACAAACACGGACTTCAGCTTCCCTACCTACCTAGCAAGGACACCACTGAGGAGGCGCCGTCTAACAACATCCTCTTCTATGTCCCAGGGTGGGCAGCAGAGCACAGTGGGGAACCCAGACATGATACAGACTTGGATTTGAATGTCAGCCCTCGACCTTCCTTAAAATATTCTTTGTTACTAAAAATGAAGGTGGCACTGAGGCTGTGACTGTCAACATGGATCAAGAGGGTTGGTAGAAAGAAGGGTTATGTCCTGAAGTTGTACAAGGCCACATCCCAGCAAGGCTATAGCTGAGTATCCCTGGAAGATGGCAGACTTTCCATCTGACAGCCATCACAGTAGAAATAGATAGATGCTTAGAAAAGAGCGAGAGAGACCTGGGCAGTCAGTCAAAAGAAAGACTGTCTTCGTCTCAGTTAAAACTCGGACAAAGCCCAGGGAAAAGGTTTCTACTGCTCTGAGGTAAGCCTAGAGCTTTCCAAAGAGCAGATGAATGGTACACTATCCTGTTTTATCCTATTTAGTAATGCCTTGATCTTTAGCAAAGTTATCCCCAAACACTAAGCAAAAAGAGTACGAGTTACTGAACACCTATAAAAGGAAAGGTACAAAATGAATGTCATGGATGCTGATTTTCAGACAGAGACAGTAAACAGTCAACACACACTCCCTGAGAGTGAACCAGCTGTCAGCTCACCTTAAGGTCCAGCGGCAGCTTGTTGGAAGTGAAAACACTTAGCTTGATCTGGGGGATGCTGATCTTGAGATTCTCAAAGTAATATCGAGTTGGGGTTCCTCCCTGTTCCACTGTCTTTTCATGGATGTTTTCATCATATTTTTCCACCTCTGGTCCAAAGGCAGAAGCAAAAAACAAAATCAAAAGCTGTTGGCATCATGATTCAAACATGCGTGACCTCACAGAAAAACCTATACAAATCTCACTTTCTTAGTTTTTTGTGGGCTCAGTAATGCATACAGTATCCAGATGCCATTTCTATATGAAAGCGGGCTTTTACATTGGTTATCCAATGTAAACTGGATTAGATTATCTTCATTGTTAACCTGTGACTCTGTGCCACCCAGCAGACCTCATCCTGGAAAGCCAAAGGTCACAGGTTCACTTGCTGGCCACAGACTTTCCAGAACTGTCATTGCTGTCATTACTAGTACCGATGATCCAGGTCATAGGAATCTAGAGTGCAGTACAGCTGAACCAAAGAGGACACTCTCAGCATAAGCAATAGTATGAACAACACGGTTCCTGAGAAAGTGCTGGGACACCTCCCCAGCAGCATCCTCCCCAGCAGTGCGAGTCTCGGAAGACTGCAGAGAGTCAAGGCAGAGTTTTTATTGGCCAGCCCCTGAGTACAAAGGAGTGGCATGGGCTAGAACAGCAATGCACTCTTTGCATGGGAAGATGCACAGCATCCATTCAGGCAGCACATTTCCCCTTGACTTCCTGTGTCTCCAAAGGAAACCAGAGAGAATGCTCACAGCTCCTTAGCATATTCCCAGTCAAAGCTGCCATCAGTTCTACTCAGAGCTGAAGGGTGCTCCAAGGGAGACGTGCCTTCCATATTCAGGAAACAACTGGCTACTGAAAGGGGGAAGAAGAGTGGTGAAAGGCCAACACAGCCGTTACCAAAGCCTGAGTCCTCCGGGCAATGCTGTAAGAGATTTCCAAAAGGGACTCACAAGAACACAAGAAAAGCATGACCCAGAAACCCTGAAGTGAATCTTATTGGGAAGGAGCCACACAGAATGCCTACCTGCTTGCCTGGATGTTGGGTACTCAGGGGGCTGTGTGACTCCAAATAAACTGGAGCTCAGGCCAAAGTGGATAGCATACCACTTGACAGACAGCGCCTTGCTTTTCCTCCAAAATGCTTGTCTCCTTCTCTTTCTAACTTGCTTTCTTTTTGAGGCGCTAAGGGCTCAGCACAGCGCCTCCTAAGAGCTGCCTACATGTTGTACCACTGAGCAAAATCCCTAGGCAATCCTAAATACTCTTTTTTTTTTTTTTTTCTCGAGACAGGGTTTCTCTGTGTAGCTATGGAGCCTGTCCTGGAACTCACTTGGTAGCCCAGGCTGGCCTCGAACTCACAGAGATCCACCTGGCTCTGCCTCCCGAGTGCTGGGATTAAAGGCGTGCGCCACCACCGCCCGGCCCCTAAATACTCTTAAAGCTTCATTCTATTTTATTTGTGGTGTTAAAGACTTAAAAGCTGAATTCTACACCCAGAGTATAAATACAAAACTATTTTCGTTGCATTGTGGGAGTGTATATATATTTTCCCTCTAGCATTTTATACACACACACAGGCAGACACACACACACACACACACACACACACACAGGCAGACATACACACACACACACACACACACACACACGCAGACACACACACACACACACAGACACACACACAGGCACACACACAGGCAGACACACACACAGGCAGACACACACACACGCACACACACACACACACACAGAGGCAGACACACACAGGCAGACACACACAGGCAGACACACACATACATAGGCAGACACACACACACACACAGAGGCAGATATACACAGGCAGACACACACACACACAGGCAGACACACACACATACACCTGCGCACACACACACATACACACACACAATCAGTCTTTTAAAAGGTTGTGCACCACTGGCTCCTTTCTTAGCTGCAGCCCTAAGCAGCCAGCTAAGAGCAGGAGAAAGGGCTATGAGGAGGAAGTTAAAGCAACAACAGTTGAACTCTCCCTCCAGCTCTGCAGGAGATGTACACTTTCTGATAGTGATCTGACTCCCTCTCCAAAGACCAGAGGACAGCAACAAGAAACCTTTGTAATGGCATTAAGGCACAGAGGCACGGATGTCAAAAGCCAATAATTGAGGTTAGCCAGTTTTTGTTTTTCAAACTAAACCAAAGCAACCACCAAAAAGGCATTTCTGACCCTTGGCCCAGAGCTGGTTTCATAAACAAAGTGGCCTGCTAAATGACAGCCATCATTCTCTTATGTGAGAGCAGAGGAACAGAACCTGCAAAGCGCAGAGGAGGGTGCGCTGCTTCCTAGCCAGCTGCTAGACACTCCAGGATACTATGACCCTCTAGGGGCTGCCTGGTTTGAGGACATAACTCAGACAAGCGGTTTTGGAAAGAGAGCGGCTGAACCGTAAACCTGAGCCTGCTAGGTCAGGCTAGGAGGCAAAGCCAGCTTGGTTGGCATCTAGGGACTACTGTGCTTTACAGACAAACACACCATTGTGGACCAAATCTCAGGCAGAAGTGTAAAACGTGCAGCTTTACCTGATTCTGCCTGGTCGTAGCCAAAGAAACTCAGTAGCTTGAGCAGCAGTTTCTCCTCGATTTGTACTGTGAACCTCTGGGCTGTGACCATGAGATGCTAGAGATAAAAGAAACTCTGGTTAATAGACAAGCACCAAAGCAGCTTTCATTTGTGCCATTAAAAGGCCTCAGTGTGGTAGGCATGGTGACACTATAGTTCTAGCTACTTAGGGAGGCTGAGGCAAGAGGTTTGCTTGAGCCCAGGAGTTCCAGATCAGCCTGGGCAGCAAAGCAAGACCCTGTCTCATGGCTTCTTTACCCGTGTGATTTATGATAAACCACATGTGGCTCACCTGGCTTTGTCTCATTAGAGTGAACAGAACTCTGAGTGTTCAGTAGACACTTTGTCACCCTTCTGTTTGGTCTCCAGGGCTTCACCAGTGAGCAACAGCTACATGACTGTGCCTGTGGTGGAGGGCTGAGGGTAAGCTTGGTCCCATCAGCATCGGTAACAAAAGACCAGAAAGAGGGCTCCCATTTTTGCAGCTTACTGCTATCACAGCTGGCTTCTCCCTGGGGACCCCTTTAGGAAAGAGAGGGCTCTCACCTTTAGCTCTCTACTGATAGAACAAGGATAGCAGTGCACAGAGCATGCTGTCTGCTCCAAGGTCAGCCCCCTCATGGCATTTCGGGAGTACCTCCAGACTATTCAACCCTTAACGAGAGATCGCAGCAGCCCACAAGATACTGCTTCACTCAGGAATGAAGACTGACCTCCATGGGTTCAGTACTACCAAAGGTTCAGCTACAAGGTCACTGAAAACACAACTACAGATACGGGATGCCAAGGAAAGGTGCTCCTTATACACTTCCCTCAGTGGTCAAACAAAGCCACACGTGGCTCAGCCCTGAGGGCCACCTTTGGGCACACACCATGCCGCCGATTGCTCTGTAACCTGGCTATGAGAAAGCAAGTGTGCCTCCTACATGCCACCAACCCCAGCCTCCCTGGCAGCCCACCTTGTAGATGTTGGTCAGCGCACTCTTACTGGGGAACTTCACCGCATTGACTTGCACAGCAGGGCCAGTCTCAATGACCTCATTCTCATTGCTCAGGGGGGTCACATAGAGCATGAAGGGCTGAGTCGTACCAATAAGCTGGTTGTCGACCTGGGGGCAGAAAAAGCCCGCAAAGCAAAAACAAACAGGACAAGCTGCTTAGCTGTCATTTTTTTGCCTTTCCTTTTGCTTCATACTATGTAGGTTACTCAGAGTCCCCTGGCCATCCTGCCACCTCACAGCAACAGCACCTACACGTTCTCATCCAAGACCAGTGGTGATGACGATGAGCAACGTGGTACATACCCATAATTCCAGCTCTAGGAAAGTGGAGGCCGGAGAACTAAGAACTTAAGGCCAGACAGCACTATACAGTAAATCCCTGTCTCAAAAATAACAACAGGGCCAGCAAGATGGCTCAGCTGATAAAGGTGTTTGATGCCAAGCTTGAAAACTTGAGTTTAATCTCTAGTATTCCTGTGGTAGAAGGAGAGAACTGATCCTCTCAAGTTGTGCCCTGACCTCCACTGGCTGCATCCAGGCCTGTCCTGCCCAAGGCTAGGGTTCTTATTGATATGCTGTTGATGCTTCTACCTTACTCCAAGCTCCTTGAAGACAAGAGAGAGCAGAGACTTTGCTCCTCTGAGAGTTCTGAAGGCTGAGCTGTCTCTCCAGCCCCCAAAGACAACTTTTGATTTTACTAATCTTTTTCTACTGCAATCATAGATTCAATTTCATGGATTTCAGACATTCAGTGTTTTTTTTTTCCTTGCTGTTTGTGTTTACTGCTCTCTTCCAATTTTTCTTTTTTTAAACCTTTGTGCCTGTGTATGCATGCAGGTGTGTATGATGTGTGTTCACGTGGTCACATGTGTGAAGGTCAGAGAACAACCTTGGATGTCAGTCCTTGCCTTGTTTGAGACAGCTCTCTTGCTCACCACTGCATACACCAGGCGGAGAACACAATTGGTTGTTGTTTACATGTGTGTGCGTGTGGAGGTCAGAGGACACCATGTGGAAGTCAGTTCTCAACAGACCTGACAGTAAGCACCTTTGTTGACCAAGCCATCTCACGAGCTTTCTTCTATTTACTTTAAAGTTCTAATCAGGTGTGTCCAATCCTCAGGCTCTGAGCCATGTGCAGCCCAGAACAGCTACAAATGCAGCGAAACATAAAATCATAAACTTATTAAAAACATCCTGAGATTTCTTTTTTTCTTTTTGCGGTTTCTTTGTAATTCAATTGCACAGTTCTCAAGTGAGGCTTCTGAGGATGACACAGTGTCATAATGTCAGAAGGCTAGAGTCTGTGATTAGGCGTATCAGTGTTAGCATGTGTCAGGTCCTCTTGATTAATTAATTCTCCTATCATTAGGAAATTACCTTCTTTATCTCTGCTAATATTCTTTGTTCTGACATTAATCAGTGTGACTCCTACTTCCTTCCTCAAGACTAGTTAAAAGTGTAGTGTGCTCCCCCCTCCCTTAGGTCCTTTTAACCTATTTGTGTCTTTATAGCTAACGAGTGGGGGCTGGGGGCTGGAGACAGGGTCTCTCACTACATAGCACATGCTGACCCTGAACACATGATCCTCCTGCCTCGGCTTCCTGCAGATTATAGGCCCTACTAAGGAGTGTTTCTTGTGGATGGCAGTTGGATCTTACATTTTTATGCAGTCTGACCCATGTTGGTCATGCTGACAATTAGCTGGCACCAGTAAGTTTTTGTCTGCCTCTCTATGGCTTGCTATCCATCCCACGTGTTATCTTCCCCATTTTCTACCTTCTCTTGGATCCACCAAGCACTCACTCCACTTTATTAATTACATACAGCTATGATTATTTGGGGAGGGTTACAGTGTTGAACTCAATGTGTTGCTCTATCACTAAATGACATCATACCACTTCATGTACAAAATGACAGTGCTGTTTGCATTTCTCACCTGCAGACTTCACACCATTGTTGTTACCATTTTACTTTTATATGTGGTACAGACAGCGCAACAGTGTTGTCATGCTTGTCTAAGCAACCACACCTCCTCAGGAGACTGACCTGAGAAGCCTGGTCTTGCATGGTTTTCATGTCATCACTTCAGGTTTTCTTCTCTGCCTTGTGTTGATTCAAATTCCATCAGCACCGCTTTCTGTCTGCTCTCTAATGCTTTTGGAAGTGGTGATCAGTGATAACAAATCCCTTTATCATTTCTATGTCTAAGAACATCTTCACTTTACCCTTTGAGGTGGTTTGAATGAGAATGATGACCATAGCTGCGAATGTCTAGTCCCTAGTCCAGGGAAGGATGAGGAGGTGTGACCTTGTTGGAGGAGGTGTGTCACTGGGGGTGGGCTTTGTGGTTTCAAAAGCCCACACCAGGCCCAGTCTCACTATCTGCCTATGCCTGAGGATCAGGATGTAAAACTCTCAGCTATTTCTCCAGTACCATGCCTGACTGTGTGCACACAATCCCCACCATGATGATGATGGACTAACCCTATGAAACTGTAAGCCAGTCCCAATTAAACGCTTTCTTTCATAAGCGTTACTGTGGCCATGGTCTCTTCACCACAATAGAACACTGACTGAGACATCCTTATTTTTGAAAGATACTTTTTCTAGGAGCAGATTTCTAGAATGACAGCTTTTGCAACCTTTTCAACACTTCAAGACATTGCTGACCATCTTTTCACTTGCATTTTTCCCAACAAGAAGTCTGTTGTTATTATCTTTGTCATCTTATTGTTCCTTTGTATGTAATATATTTAGCTATGATTTACTTTACTATTAGTTTTGCATAACCTGACTATAATGTCCCCCAGTGGCAGGGAATTGGTTCCAAGATACCCTGCATGCTAAAATCCATGAATGCTCTAGCCTATAAAGCAGTGTGGTATTTGCACACAGCTACACACAGCCTCCTGCATACTTTACAGTCTCTAAATGGCTTACAGTGCCTCATACAATATAAGTGCTGTGGAAGAGGTTGTTATGGTTCATTAGGAAACAATGACATGGAGAAAGGTCTGCATATGTTCAGTGCAGACATGGAGCCCATGGTCATGGAAGGCCAACTGGGGTCCCCATCCAGGTTATGTGTTATATACATCCGTTGAATTTTCATTTCTTGAAGTCAAGTTTTTGTTTTCTGGGTCTCTACTGAATTTATTAAACATACAAAACTCCAGTTCCAATAACAGTTTTAATATGTTCTGACAACTGTGGTAGCACTAGATCCATCCTGAAAGCATTCTCGTCCTCACAGTGTGCTGTTCTACTCATCTACACACATGGTAGCCTGTCAGGTTTGCCTTGTTGGGTGCTGGTCACGTTTGCACTCCAATACATTATGAGGCTTGTTGAGGACATAGTCAATTTCCCAGGATTCTTTCAGATCTTCCTTTCATGATGTTCAAGACAGGGTCAGAGTAGCATTCAATCTGGGGCAAATAAGCAAGGTAAGACTTGCTTGAGACTTTTCTCAATGTCCCACAAATTCTGGGGTTCCCAGTGTAGCTCACAGCCTGCTCCCTCAGATCTTCCTGGATGAGAAGCTTCCTCACACAGACTGGCTGGCACTCTGCCAAACCTCAGCCCTCTCCACACAGGTGCACTGCTATCTACTTAGCTGTCAGTCCCTGGGGATGCTCAGTTGTGTCTTCTCTATGCGTCCACTCTGCAGGCCTCTGTTCTAGGCTCCTCTCCCCGGACCATAGCCCGGGAAGATCTCAAGCTAAGTCAGTTAGAAGGTTCACCTCTTTGGTTTCCTATCTCTCACGAGTCACTGTCCTTTGTGGTTTGATGTCCAGTGTCCTGAAGCTGTTGTTACTGTATGTGGACTTAGGGCTTATCTCAAGAGGAGAATGGAACCAGTCCCAGTTACTCCATCTTGCCTGGAAGCAGAAGTCAAGCCCTGTTGTTTATCCCTACAATGACCCCAACTCCTCCAGGAGACAGCTACATGACTCCGGAAACCTGAGGCTGGTGACATGGCCTGACAATGCAAGCCTGACAACCTAAGTTCAAGTACTGGAACCCAGGTAAAGGAGGAAGGAGAGAACCGACTTTGTCCCCTGACCTCCACATGTATACTGTGCATGCACCAGCCACACACACACCCCAATTGGTTATCTAGATTACTCATATATCAGCAAGAGCATCTGGAATTCAATTGTATTTGTATCACCAGGCATAATAAGCATGCCTTTGAGGACAGCATTCAGGAGCTTGGTCCTATATAGTAAGTTACAGGCCAACCAGGACAACATAGTAAGACCCCATCTCAAACACAAAGAGAATTTGTGAGACACACTGGGGTGGAAGCTACTTCACAGGATGATTCTTTTGAAGATTGTAAGTTATTTCCTCCAGGGGCTAGAGATATGGCACAGCAGTTAAGAACCCTTGCTGCTCTTGCAAAGGACCTGGGTATGGTTTCTAGCACCCATGTTGAATGGTTCACAACTGCCTCTAACTTCAGATCTAGGGGGACAGCTCTGTTTTCCCTTGGCATTGGCACTCATGTATGCCTAGTCACATACAGATATACACATAATTGAAAGTAATTTAAAAAAAAAAAAGAAAAGAAAAGACATTCCTCCAATGTTTTTAGATACCAAACACTTGATCTGGGCACAGGCAGAGCATGAAGACAACACTCTCATCCTGGTACCTGCACATCCTGTATGCTGAGCTCGAGCATGTGACTAGCTGCCAGCTGGGTGTAGTGGACGTTGATTCCCGTAAGGCTTGCAAAGACCAACTCTTCTGGGACTTTATTAATTAAAGAGACGCCAATTCCACCTTCCAAGCGCACAAGCACCTGAAAGGAAATCAAAGCACTGCAATGACCTGTTTATAACAGAACTCATAGTGGCCAGAGAACATGGGCATGAATGCTTCTCAGAAGAGCAGAAAAGCACTCAAGAGCCTCACTAGTCACCTTCTGGCCCAAATGTCCTCATCTCTCTGGAAGCCTTCCACTTTAGGTCAGAATGGCAGAGGGATGTGAGGACGCCCTCACCCAGTACAGTAGAGTGAATGTTCTAGACTCTCTCTCCCTGTTTGGGACCTGAGCTCCTCACAGGTTGTTCTGTGCACTCGCACAGCTCCTGACATGGCTCCACACAGGCATTTGATTAAACACCATTCAACACGATCAAATAAGCATACTGCCTCATGCTCATCTCGTCTCAATTTCAAACTCGTCATTCTCCTCCCAAAACCCAAACAAAGGGAAAGGAATAGCATTTGAGTCAGATGGAGGGAAAAAAAAATCAAATTTTCTTTTTCTCTAAATACTATTAAAATTTGGATCATTTAGCTTCCTTTTTGTCATCTCATTTGAGCAACATCTGTTAGTCTGTGATTCCACATAAGCTCCAGACGTCACTTGCATGACATAAACATGTGTGGTTAACAGTAAACACAGTGAAACAGCACCCCACAGTCAGAGTTCACACAATGACAGAGCAAATTCTCAACCAACTGATGACCAAGAAAATGAATCTGCAGCATTTAAAAAACTTACTGCTTGGGGTGGCAAGATGGCTCAATGAGTAAAGGTGGAATGAGAGAACTGACCTCACACATGCAGTGGTACCATGCCCACACACATGCACGTATGTCTAAATAAACCGGTAAACTTACTTCCAACTCCTGCTGTGTGTCTGGATTCCTCAGTTTCCGCAGCTCTTGCTCTGTAACAGGAAGTTCCTCCACTTCATACGATGAGCGCTCACTTTTCCTCTGGGAGAAGTCTGCTATCTGAAGTCAAAACAGAACAGATGAGAGCTTACGCTTTCATTTCAACTACAGGTCATAAGTCACTCTATGCCCAGGAAACCTACGAAAGCTAATGGCTTCCCAGGCCGCTAGGGCAAAATCTGGGCAATAATGAAACAGATGTCATTCTGAGTCTCCATAGCATTCTATCCAGCTAAACACTTTTGGTGCCTCACAGAGCACGGGCAGGTCGCACAGACACGGGCAGGCACTTGCTTTTGCCGTGAGTAGATGGCTCCGTAAAGTGGTACTACAGATTATGGTGTGGAGTATGATGTGTTGTACCAGAATTCTCACACATTCCCTATTACTCTATGATGGATGAGTCTGCATTTCCAGCACATATCTCGCCTTAAGACTCAGACCAGAAGTTACAATGGCTTTTGGACATCATCATGCAGAATCACGAGGTTACCTTAGTTCAGCAATTTCCAACATAACTTTTGTTTTCCTCAAGTCTGCTCTGTATTTTGCTTAGTGATGTGTACCCTTGTCCTCCCTGCTGCCTAGAACAGATTCCTGGAGGCCACTTTGCCTCAAGACTCATTGATACCCAGTCACTGACCACTCAGCTTCCTTTGCATTAGCTTCTCTCTTCACCTCACACGCTCACCCTGTACTTTGCTCTAAGCCACCATCTCCGATCATCATGCCAGAGCTTCTTAGCTGGGCTTCCTCTGCCTCCAGTCTTTTCAACACTGTAGCCAATATAGTTATTGCAGATAAATCCTTATCATGCCAACCCCTGACTCCTGCCTGCCTTGAACAAAACATTCTAACTTCAGTATGAATCTCAGGCTCAATCCTGTCTCTAGTCTTATTTCTTACCATATGCCATGGGCCAATCTCTTCACTAATCAGCTTCCCAAATACTAAATAACTGTGATAGTTAATAATGGTTGTCAACTTGACTACATCGGGAATTAACTAAAGCCCAAGCATCTAGGCACACTGATGGAGTTTTCTTAATCAATCATTTAAGGTAGGAAGACCGACCCTAAATCTGGGCCACACCTGGTGGCAGCCTATATGGAAGGACATGGAATAAGGAAGGCTTTTCTTTTTGCCTACTTACCATCACTCTTGCTGGCAAGTTCATCTATCTTGCCACTGAGGCATTCCTTCGCTGGTGTTAGAACCTACTTCTTCAGGATTATAATATAGACTGAAGATCAGCTGAGGCATACAGCCTCATGGCTTAACAACTATCAGCCTATATTGGCCTTTCCAGCAGCAGATAGCTACTGTTGGACTAGCTAGGCCACAGCCTATCAGCCACTCTAATAAGCCCCCTTTTATCTATACATATAGCCAGGCAGTGGTGGTGCATGCCTTTAATCTCAGCTCTCAGAAGGCAGAGGCAGGAGGATCTCTGAGTTAAAGACCAGGCTGGTCTACAGATTGAGTTTCAGGACAGTCGGAGCTACACAGAGAAACCCTGTCTCAAAAAAAACAAAAACAATAAACAAACCAAAAAAACCCAAAAAACAAATAAACCACACACACACACACACACACACACACACACACACACACACACACACATATATTCTAGTAATTCTTTTCCTCTAGAAAACCCTAATATAATAACTTACTATGTTTATCTCTCATCAACTATCTATGAAGACAGAATTCTGACTGTCTGCTCACTGTCACATGCTTAGTAACTGAAATGCGGCCTGGTTTCAATAGCTGCTCAGTAAATTACTTCTGTGTGAACATGCCCATCATGGCAAAGCCTCTCTGCCTTACCTTCTCCCCCAGGTTCACTCTTTTTATTGCCTTAGTGCTCAGCTTGAGTATTAACGTCTTGTAGGAAGTTCCCTCAGCCTCAGAACCCAGACTCTTCTACATCCCTTCACTAATCCCTTCATGACACAGCATTGTACTTGTCTGGCTAGAAAAGCTCCTCTCTTCTCATGAGGGGGTCACACACCAATTATTCAAAATATAATAGTTAACTACACTGAGAATACCACTATTATTTTTCTTATCTATTTAAATTCTTAAACTTTGGAGATAAAGGTCTTCTAATATAGCTCAGGCTGGCCTTGAACTCCAGTGATCCTCCTGCCTCAGCCTCTTGAGTACTGAGTATGAAAAATCACCTCCATGCCTGGTTAATTCCTAAGCCTTTTTAGACTTTGCTAATCTTTATAGTTACAAGCACTTCCATACAACTCTGTAATGGAGACCCAGCCCTTTCTTACAAAGGACAGCATAGCCCACATCCAGTATGAGTACACTCAATAAATATTTGACTGACCATCGGGATGGGAAGAAAAAGGCATGGTTTTGTCAGTGCTATTCTTACCTGGAGTGCTCGAGTTGGTCCATCTGGGATGACTCTGATGGATAACATTCCAGAACCAGGCCTCATTTTTTGGTTAACAAACTGTTGTTCTGGTGGAACTGGTCCCAACAGCTCAACAGATGAGTCAGGACCAAGAACAACTTCAGCTCCATCAAACAATCCGGAGAGCCCTCCTTTGGCCTAAAAGACGTCAAAGTAAAGAGATACAAGAAAAGGCCAAAGCAGAGACTTGGACAATTCAACACAGTACCTGGGAGACAAATGAATTGAATTGGGGAGTCACAGTTTGTTATCTTGTCTAACAAGATTTTTAAATTGTTTAAAAACTTGTCTAACAGATTTTAAAAAATGGTAGGCCTGTGTAAAATGGCAAGGCACACTGATTAATGTGGAAGGTTACACACACAGTAGGAGGTAATTCCACAGTGGATTGGTTTTATCTACCTTATAATAAATCTCAATCACCAAATATAAGTTTATTAAGGAGCCAAAGTCAACTTTGTTTCTTTAAGTATTATCATTGAGGTTTGCCTAAAAACCTTAAATATTATAAAACTGATCACTAATCACTCAGCTTTCCAATTAAAAAGCCAGTTTCAAAGCTAACACTTCCCCCAGGCTGATGGCTAAACAACCAAGTCGGTGCCACATCTAAACTGTTAATACAGCTTTTTGGGAAAAGTCATAGTTCTGCTGTTTTCCCAACACAAAATGCAGGTCGACCGGGTGAGGCCTGTGGGGACACACCATTGAACAAATATTTCAATCCTTTCTCTTTCTTTGTTTTGGTTTTCAGGACAGGGCCTTGCTCTGTGGCCTGGGCAACCTCAAACTCGTTGCCTCCTGATGGGATTGTAGGTACCACCATGGCCACCCATCTTCGTTCATTTTAAGTGCTGAGTGATGAAAAGGAATATAGGACAGGCTTCAACACAAGGAAAGCCTTTCATAAGGGTGAGTTTAGGAAGTATATACATAATTTGGAAAGGGCAGGTCAGAAAACGTTTGCAAGCCTTCTATTGCTGTATTAGCATAGGAATGAAATAAACTCGGTTTCCTAACCAAAACACATTCACAGCAAAGACATGGTGGGCATATCCAGGAAACAACAAACATTAAAAAGGGATTTGGGCGGGAGGAAAATGCTCCACGAAAATTGGAATTACATGGGCTTTTAAAAAAAACTAGAAGTAAAGTCAGGGTCAGACCCGGAACCCACCAATTATAACAAGCCTTCTTTTGCCTCTAGAAGTCTGAATTGTATTGCTAATTGAAAATCCCAAATCCACTCCAGATGTGAGTTTCACATAAGCAAGCAGCTGGCCTTTGATGAGAAAAGCTCAGGGCCACAGAGGTAAAGAAAATAAATCTCACCAAACAGAAGAGGCTTCTTACAGCTCTAGGCACCACCATATGAGAGGACAGCCTGACTCCGCCAGGGAGAGCAGCACTAACTCTGTCCAGGGCCTGCTGCTGGACTGTTGAGTTTTGTGTGAGTCCCACAGTGGGCAGAACTGCACACACAGTCACTGTGCTGCTCTGCTATGTGCTCAACCCTCCAAGCCACCCTCCCATCTGCTCACCTCAGATGCATGCATCCATATCTAGCCCAAAGAAAGAAATCTAAATCCCTGATAAAAATACTTGAAAATTTATTATGCCACAGACTGGCTGAGTTGAGGACAAAGAAAAATGTCTAGCAGTCTTGACTGTCACATTTGCTACAACAAAATGCTAACTTTGATACCACTAAGAATGTAACAATGAACAAAATCAAAAATATGTACACACTCTTTGGTTATATAATACCAAATGGTCAGCACTGAAAACATATGCAGGGTTGGGGATTTAGCTCAGTGGTAGAGAGCTTGCCTAGCAAGCGCAAGGCCCTGGGTTCGATCCTCAGCTCAAAAAAAAAAAAAAAAAAAAAGAAAAAAAGAAAAAGAGAACATATACATACAAGTAATGCACACACATATTCAACAATTAAAGAAAAAGAAGGCATGAATTTGAAAGAGACCAAGGAGGAAAGATATGGGAGGGTTTTAAGGGATAAATCTCAAAAAAAAATAATAGAAAGGAAAGAATACTGGCTAAATATTGGAGAAGAAGAAGAGGGAAGGAGGAGAAAGAAGAGGAAGGAGACAGCGATGATGACAAGGACGATGATGTACAGCTCATGACTACTCCTACACTTTACAAAAGAGCACTGTAGCTTCCATCTCAGTACCCATCTCAGTACCCATCTTAACATTAGGCTTTTAACGAACACTTTTTTTCCTTCATTTAAAAAGTACATAGGTAATTTATGCTACAAGGGAGAAAAAGTTCAGAGAAACCAAGAACAAAAGGAAAAAAGTCATCACCCAGGACAGCTACTTCTACCATACTTAGTCTATCACCTTCAAGAACACATCCTATAGAGCTGGACAGAAGGGTCAGTGGTTAAGCATGCTTGCTGCTCTTGCAGAGGACTCGATTCCCAGCACCCATGTTGAGTACCATACAACCCACCAGCTCCCAGGAATCTGACACTCTCTTCTGAACACTGCAGATATCTGCACTTTTATGTACACAAACCCACAAACAGATGCACACAGATACACATAATTAAATCTGTGGGAGTAGAAGGATTTTAAGGGCCATAAATCCTGCCGTGAAAATCTCCCTTAGAAATGGCTGCATAAACAGGATAGGAACAATGGGAGTACCCACGAACATGTCAACATGGAAGTAGGAAAGTTTTGTGGGGGGCCCACCCCTAGACAAAGGACTACAGGCAACAAATGACTGCAGGGAGAAAGAGAATTGGTCCCTCCCAGTGATGAGTCACCCACATCAATTATTCAGTTATTATCCTAAAAAGGATATACACACAAAGAACAAACATGGACTCAGCAGGTTGCATTTATATACGCTTGTGGGCATACATATGTATGTACGCATGTAACAATAATCAAAGAAAAAGAGGCTATCAGCTTGAAAGTCGGGGAGCATGAGAGGGGTTTGAGGGAGGGCGCTGGAGCAGGGAAAGGGAAGGGGAAAGTGATGGGGTTCTATTTCAATTAGGAACATATTTAAAAATAAAACAAACCTTAAAAAAAGAAAGCATTTCCCACGTAGCAACATACAGTTGCACAGCAAAAGTTTCCTGACTGCCTTTAACAAAAACAGAGTAACGAATTCCCAAATTATATGTAATTTACTTTGTTAAGGTTAAAACCTTCCTTTTTGAAAAACAAAAAAGGGGGGGGAAGTGCTGTGGGATGTTCTGTATGGCAAATGTGTTGCTCTGATTGGTCGATAAATAAAACACTGATTGGCCAGTGGCTAGGCAGGAAGTATAGGCGGGACTAACAGAGAGGAGAAAAGAACAGGAAGGTGGAAGGAGACACAGCCAGCCGTCGCCAGGACAAGCAGCATGTAAAGATGCCGGTAAGCCACAAGCGACATGACAAGGTATAGATTTATAGAAATGGATTAATTTAAGATATAAGGACAGTTATCAAGAAGCCTGCCACGGCCATAGTTTGTAAGCAATATAAGTCTCTGTGTTTACTTGGTTGGGTCTGAGCAGCTGTGGGACTGGCAGGTGAGAGAGATTTGTCCTGACTGTGGACCAGGCAGAAAAACTCTAGCAACAAGAGAGTACTGCTCTCTGATTAATTTTCCCCGTTGAATAATTCATCACGTATAACCTAGGTGAGGCTTTGTTTTGAAGAAAGTTCAACCCTTGGGAGCTGCAACTGAGGGTGTCAAAAGCAACTGACCTGAACAACTAGCCCATGTAAGCCACAGGTCAATTTTCCTTCTCGGAAGCTCCAGGTCTGTGTTGTGCTGCGCCTGCGATCTGGCTTTCTCAGCATCAGTGGCTCATATCTGGACAGAGACACACAATCAATCCTCTGGGTTGAAGTCTGAGGAGAATCTGAGGCTCTGCCCCTCTGCCTGCCAGCGCCCCCTCCCTTCAATCCAAGGGGATCCTAGTTGAGCCTCAACATGAGGAAAGTCAAAAGAACAGAATGGAGATCCACAGCACAGGTGCTGCAGTCTCACGGGACAAGCCATCTTACGGTTTGGGAGCAACTAGCTACTGAATAGTTAAAATCTTCTCAACTGTCTCTACTGTTCTATTTCTAAATACTTTTACTCTGTGTCTGAACTTACACATTTTTGGAAACACATAAAGTACCAATTGAAGACAAATACACTGAATTTATGGAGAAACTAATATACAGTAAACAAAGTAACTTATTTAAGCTAATGTAACTCATATAAACTGTCCAGAGAGTTATTCATAAAAATGTATCTCAATAGTGCTATTAAATTCTTTTTTTTTTCTAGTGTTTGGAGACATATCTGTCCTGGAACTAATAACTCTGTAGACCAAGTTGGCCTTGAACTCACAGAGATTGAACTCAGAGAGACTGGTCTGCCTCAGCCTCTCAAGTGCTGGGATTAAAGGTGTGCACCACCACTGCCCGACAAATTAATTCTTCTTGAAAGACAACAAATTATTAGAAAAACTTAAGAACAAAAACTGTTCATGCCGGGCGGTGGTGGCGCACGCCTTTAACCCCAGCACTTGGGAGGCAGAGCCAGGCGGATCTCTGTGAGTTCGAGGCCAGGCTGGGCTACAGAGTGAGTTCTAGGACAGGCGCTAAGCTACACAGAGAAACCCTGTCTCGGAAAACCAAAAAAACTGTTCACTTTTAGGAAGCAAGCTTAGACTGGAATTCTCAGTAAAATATTCATTTTCTATAAAAGATTTTATTATTTGATCTTTAACACTTATATGGGTACTGTTATAATAATTTTTAAAATTAAATGATATCTGAGAATTTGACAGGCATAAGGAAAAAAAATACAAAATAAAATACAAATTCTCATGAGGGTTAACAGAACTCTTCTTTTCAGGGGTAAATTTCCTGGGTCTGAATTTGAAGGTAATGAGCCTGACTAGGAAGTTACCCATCAGATTACCTGTTGTCTGTCACAGCGGCCAGGCCAGCAATATCTAGGATGGCAGATCCCTCGATGGAGCGTGTGGCTGATGGCTTGTTGGGGTTGTGAGGAACTGCAGAGCCTTCGTGAGCCAGCATTCCTGAGCCCGTCATCCTCCAGAGCTGAGAGCGCTTTCCTGGTTCCTGACAGGCAAATACACATAGATGTGGCCAGAGCTAGCTCTGTCCCTCACACGCCCCCTCTAAAGGCCAAGGAGGTTCTCCAGTTGGAACTAGACTTGTATGTTTTCCATATCATAGAAATATGCAACTAAAGATTTCATTATTGTGAATTTCTAGTTAGACTTAGATGAAGTATGCTAAACTCTTTTTCATCTTTTATTTTTATTTTTTATTTGTGTGTGTGTATGTGTATGTTGAGTGCAAGCATTGTGTCCAATGGTGCATGTGTGTGGAAATCTGTGAACAATTCTCAGGAGCTGGTTCCTCCTTCCACCATGAGATCTGGGGCTCAAACTCAGGTCATCAGGTTTATGTGACAAACCCTGAGCCCATTTGCTAAAATCCTAAACTAAGCAATCAAATTTTCTAAGTGGTGCAGACTTTAGAATAAGTATTCTTCAAAAGAGATGGCTTCGTGGTTAAGAGCTCTGTGCTCTTGCAGAGGACCCAGTTACTTCCCAGCACCCACGTCAGGCAGCGGCTCACAGCTGGTTGTAACTTCAGCTCTAGGCGGAGATCTAATGACTTTTTCTGGATTCCACAGGCAAAGCACTGATAAGTGCACATACCCACACACAGACATGCACATGTATGAATAATTGAAAAAATTTTTTGTAACTTAGGCACCTAGTATTTTTCCTTTTAAAAAAAAAAAAAAAAAAAAAAAAAAAAACAAACCAATGAATGGGTCATCTCTTCCCTAGCTATATTGCCATGGTTACCACTGTTCCATATGACTTCAGATGTCTTTAGCCCAGAGGAGAGTCTAATTATACCAAGAATTTATGACAGTCAGCACCCTGTCTCTGGCATTTCTGTAAACTGCCAGAGCAGGGACAGCAACAGCCCTCACTACTTCTAACGCTTACCATCTCAATATTTACAAACTGATTACA
Source organism: Peromyscus attwateri (assembly GCA_902168425.1). NCBI lineage: Eukaryota > Metazoa > Chordata > Mammalia > Rodentia > Cricetidae > Peromyscus > Peromyscus attwateri. Next base: position 16,546 of record CABHPP010118900.1, on the reverse strand, counting down.
ACTAATCATTAATTTGGCTGTACTTAAAGGTTATTTTCAGTTGATTGCTTCTAATTTTCAATGCATTTTCTTTGCTAGAATACTTAAATACTGCAATTAGGCTTCCAGGTCAGTCAAGGAAGTTTATTGAAGCCATTATCTGCTACAAGTAATAACACTAATTGAGAACCTGCTGCAGGTCAGGCCTTGGTCTGAGGGATTTAGGTACAGTAACTCATTTAACCATGAAAACAATCCAACAAGGTACATGCTGTCACTGTCTTTACAGATGAAGAAGTTATGGCTTAGTGAGAAGTAACTTCCCCACGTTGTCACAACTAGTGAGCAGAGCAACCAGCTGGACCTGTCCAACTCTGGAGCCCACTTAACTGTTACATAATATTGCCTCCATAACAGAGCCACATAGTCCCATTGCAGGGACATCTTTCCCAAGCTGCAACTCTCAGGGTCACACACTTCCAGGATGTAGGAGCTTTACCACAGCAGTGGACACTTCTGGCTCCCCCCACTACTCATTCACATGCTACACACAAGCCAGAAAGATAGTTTTTTTTGCATTCTACAATTTTTTTTTCAAGTGCTAAGAATTGAAACCAGGGCTGGGCAGTGTTCTTCTGCTGAGCTACATCCACAGCCCTGTATTCTACACCCTACACAAGCAAAGGGTATAATATAAACGTCAAAGTCAAGATGCCAGGACTTGAGACCTAGCTGCACAGTCAGAAGGTGAGCTAGTTTACAACCTGGTAACAGGCATGAGGCACCTAAGCTCTCAGAGCCTACTTTCTGACCTGTCAAATAGGAAACTAAACTACTTCTTCTGTTCTTGTGGTAAATGTAATAAACACAGGTGCTCAGTGTAAGCCTGGAAAAGCTGTGACTTCATAACTACGTGCTATGCTATTACCCCCACCTCTCTGTCACAGCACTTCATGTACATTATCTTAGATAGCGGTTCTCAACTCATTGGTTGTGACCCCTTGGTGGGGAGGGTGTCAAAGGGCACTTTCACACCAGCTGCATAGCAAATATCCTGCATATCAAATATTTACATTACGATTCGTAACAATCACAAAATCACAGTTATGAAGCAACAACAAAATAATTTTATGGTTAGGGGGTCACCACAACAATGAGGAACTGTATTAAAGGGTAGCAGCATTAGGAAGGTTGAGAACCACCACTGTCTTAGATGGTTCCTTTAAAACCCCCAGGAAGTCTGTAAAAAAAAAAAAAAAAAAAAAAAAAATTCAGCTCAGGAGGAGTGAGAAAACTAGCCTCAAACTAGACCAGCACCCTGTTCTTCCTGCTGGAACCACTGCCTGTGCCCATAAGATCAAAGTCAGTCTCAATCTCCATATGCAGCTCTCACAGCCTTGCCTATGTTCACATCTGCCCACAAAACCAGCCAGCACAGGAAGCCCCTCAGATGCCTGAGGCTGAGTCAGGGCCCACTTGCCCAATGAAGGAAGCTGGCCTGCAGGGACTTACCTATCCTAAGCTGGAAACAATCAGAACTCCCTCTTTAAAAAATGGAGACACATCATCTTTCCTGGGGTACCTTTTTCCTCTTCCATAATAATTTAGTCCTAAACCTTTAGACGTGAATGAAAAAGGAAGGAAGAAATTCAAGGGTGGAACGTGTTCAGAGTACCCTTGACTATTAGAAATCTGTCCAGATCTGCATCCCCTCAAAAGGAAATCATTACAAACAAGCTACATTATGCCATGGGCAGTGACATGCACTAATGCAAACACAGACCTCCATCAGGGCTCTTGGTTAGGTGCGGCATTTGAATCACAGACTCTTCAGGTCTATGTGTTCCAAATGACAACTCCGTGTGTGGTCTTCTTCCCCTGAGAGTCACTGCTGCATCTCCATGGTCCCTAACTTCTGTCATCTTTCAGTTTCAACTACTTACTATCACTTTTCCTGCCATTTATTAAGATCTTTGATCGAATTTTACTGTTTTTCCCTCCAAATCTAGGCCAGCTAACAGAAATATTTTCCTATATACACGGGCGTGCCTTGCTCTTCTTATACTAATTTATCAGAGAAAATAAAGAGGGGTACTTGTCAGTGTGACATTTTTCTTTAGTTGAGTTTGAGATGATAAAAGAAGTGGTAGAAAAGAAAAACAAAATGAAAACCACAAATCACAGATTCAGGACTATCTCCTCTCCAGAAGGACCTGGAAATAAGAAGGCTTGGGACCCAGCAGCCAGCATGAATACAGTGAATACAGTGGGAACACAACCCCAAAGCCTCCAGGCTCCTGGCCCATTTCCTCCAGTGCCAGAGATGTTGGACTAGATGATCCTGAGCCTCCAAGTCTCGTCACCAGCTGACGAGTTCTTACCTTCTTTTTTAGGATGACTCTCTGCGTCTTTGGGGACACATCCAAGACAAGTTCTGCACAGGTAACTGCCTTGTGGGAAGCCACAGGCCTGCCTTTCCCCTCCTGCAAACTAAGATGAAATAAATGAGTGTGCGTGCACATGTGTGTATACACACACACCACACACACACACACACACACACACACACACACACACACACACAAGAAAGCATAAATCTCCATTAACAAACAAACAAGTTGGCCCATGTCTTTCATCTCGGCACTTAGGAAACTGAAGTAGGAAGAGAACCTTGGTTATACAGAAGAGACTGCCTCAAAACAGACAGACAAACAGAAACCATGAAATATAGAAGAAAAAGCCTGACAAGACACAGGCTTAGAGCTATCCTTACCCCTGCACAATTTTAGGATTCATTTGTAAAAACACAAAACTCTGGCATTTTTCCCTCTCCCCATAATTTCAGTGGCACAAAATTAAGACATGAAATAACAGCCATGAATCTTCAAAGCTGTGTGTGTGTAAACCCAGGGCAGATGCCAAGGGCGCTGCCATGCTCTGCTCTGCCAGACAGAGTATCAGCATCATTGCACTCCCAAGTCTTGGCAAGAAATGGAAGTCCTTTTAGGATGAAAAGAATGGGCCACTAGTCACCTTCTCCCAGTTCAAGCCTGTGGTGCTTCCCTGTGGCTCAAAAATCCCAAGCTTTATGGAATGTTGGCTCAGCTGGGGTGTTTTTTATATTATTATTATTATTATTTGTGTGGGATATTGCGGGTTGTATGTACATGGTCGGGTAAACCCATGTATATGCATGCATTGGAGGTCAGAGGTCGACATGGGGTATCCACCTTTACCACTCTGCACCTTATTATTTGAGACAGAATCCCTTACTGGACCTGGGACTCACTGTTTCAGTTAAGTTGCTTGGCCAGCAAGGCCTAGGACCTGCCCATCTCTGCCCACAGTGCTGGGGTTACTAGCACTGGCCACTGCACTTAGCTTTCCATATGAGTACTGGAATCCAAACTGAGGAAATGACACTTGTGAATAAAGTACTGTACCTACTGGGCCATTCTCCAGCCTCTCACCTTGGAGTATATGCATAATGCTTGAATGATGTTTAACTGAGATCACTTGCCTGCTTCCTCAATCCTTACTATTACAAAAAGTACTAATGAGTTCTGTTAAAAATTAGCCATCTGGACATCAAAAGCATATGAGAGAAAAGTGAAACAAAACTTAACAAATTAGATTTCACAGAAATGAAAGAAACTTTGTTCTTTAAATAATATCTTAAAAAAAAAAAAAATCCAGGCAATGCACGCCTTTAATCCCAGCACTTGGGAGGCAGAGGCAGGCAGGTATCTGTGAGTTTGAGGCCAGCCTGGTCTACAAAGCAAGTTCTAGGGCAGGCTCCAAAGCTACATAGAGAAACCCTGTCTCAGAAGAGAGAGAGAAAAAAAAAAAAAAAAAAGCCAAAGCCAATCCACAGCATGGGAAAACAATCTGCAAGGCTGAGATGCCTGCCAACTAACAGACACAGACAGACAGACAGACAGACAGACAGACAGACAAGCAAGAACACAACACGGAGCATTTCCCAGGCTCACGCAGACTAAATGCATTTCATAAAAGCAGAGTCACAAGTGGCAATGTGGCTGAACCCAAAACATTACACTAAGCAAAAGATGCCAGACAGAGAAGGTCACTGGGGTAATCTGGACTGCAGGGACTACTCAGTTAACCAAGCTCAAAGTAATAGGAAACAGATTAGTGGTCTGGTGAGGTCTGAAAGGAGGGGTGAATGACTGTGCCAGTGGAGGATCTTTTAGGGACAACAAAAATGTTTTGGTGAAATCAGCAAAGTGATGGTCAACAGCATCAAAAATGTACTAAATGCTATTAACTATTCAATTTGAAATGGTTAATTTTCTGTTACATGAACCTGACCTCAAAAAAAAAATTAAGAAAAAACCTTATTTCTTCTCCATTATTAATTCTTCTAAGAATGCACACCAATAGCATCAGGTATACCCAAAAAACTGGTTCTAACTCCTAGCATCCCAAAAGGGCCTGGGTTTGCTCTATACTAGGGTTTCCAAGAGCTTCTCTCCCACCCTGCTCCAGGCACTCACCCTCTGAGCTCGTGGTCCCCACTGGGACTCTCCCTTTAAAGAGCTCAGTGGCTGCTGGAACTTAAGAGAAAACTAGGAGCAAGTGGGACTAACAACCAGATAGAACTGGTTTCTCAGGCACTAACCCTTAAGGTCACACTGGTCAGTGACATTGGAACAACCCACAAACAAACCTTACCAGCCCAATGTCAAGACAAACACTGGAGGAATTCAAGATTCAGGAAGAGACTTGTCAGTGTTTTTTAATGCTAGGCCCAGTCCCTGGGGAGGTTTTTAAAGAAGGAAGAGTTGCCATTATGGGAAGGGGGTTGGGGGAGGGGGTGAGAAGCTGTCATACACCTTTAATCCCAGCACTTGGGAGGCAGAGGAAGGCAGATCTCTGTGAGTTTGAGGCCAGCCTGGTCTACAAAGTGAGTTCCATGTCAGGACTGTTACACAGAGAAACCCTGTCTAAGGAAAAAAAAAATAACAGTCTAGGCTTTGGGGAAATCAAGCTATTACAGATGAGGATTCGGACTAGACTCTCAGGGCAGACCCTGATCCTGGGGTATGGTAAAGAAGAGATTGGCTGTGACTTGTCTCCTCAGAAACTGCTTAAAATTAAAAACCAGTGAATAGTTCAAATACTCTGCTTTACATGAACAGTAATTAAGTCCAGAATTACCCAGAGAACGTGTATGTGGCAGCAATGTAAATGAAATTTTCGTAGTACAACTGTCGGTTATTCTGGAAGTCGTTCATGTTGCAGTTGATCTCCGAGGAGCCTGCCCCCTTAACGGTCAGAGTGATGAAGGGTGGGAGGGTGGGCTCATCCCAGGCATAATCCAGTGACGTCATGGGCTTCACTTCAGTCCGCAGCCTGGGTTCAGCTACACCATGCTGAGTGAAGACAACAGGAACCTAGAGGGCAGAGGACTTTGTTCAGGGGCAGTGTTCCGGGAAAGTGAGCCAGCCAGCCAAGGTGGAAGCTCCCATCTTCCCAGATGAATACTCTACAGGAATGATGACCAGTGAGGAGACAATGCTTTTGTAACCATCACAGGGCTTCTAAAAGGCCCACTGCTGAAAGGCAAGGACCACAGCCAACTGGAAACAGAGTGCCCGGCAGCTCAAACTGTTTATTACTGCAGCTCCAGGAAATACAACATGTGAATCTTTATAGGTCCCGATACATAATACACCCACATAAATAAAAATGTAAAAACAATCAATCTTAAAAATAAAAATTTGAACAGGCTTTGCCAAAACATCCAAGGCAGCAATTCCACTGTTCCAATGGTGTCTTTGCTATTCTTTCCCTGTGAATATCTGAACATGGAAGGAATAGGGGTCTGGACATTAGCTACAGGAAATCTTATATTCTATGACACATAATTGGAAAGAGTAACTTAAAATGGAATCTATGGGCCAGGGAGATGGCTCAGCAGAAAATGGTACGTGTTGCCAAGCCTAATGACCTAAGTTCAATCCCCCAGGAACCCCCTGCTGGAAGAAAACCAGCTCCTGAACCTTGTCCTTTGGCCTTACCATGTCCACTATGGCACTCACTCACACAGCCAAACACACAAGAAAATAAAAACCAGAACTTCATGGTTTCCATTTAACATTTAGGATTACACAGATGCCCACTGAAATTGAGCAACAGCAGTGCACCCACTCAACTCCTACTGATCAATCTGACTCCTCTTCTGCCTGTACAGCACATCTACAGATAGCACCAAACTCTTAGTCAAAAATAAGCTTTGGGGGCAGAAAGTTTACTTCGATCTGGATGAGGCAGCTTAGTGACCATAATAATGGGCCGAAGTGGCTGGAAAGATGGCTCAGTGCTTAAAAGCACTTGCTCCCAGCATTCATATGGTGACTCACGACCATCTATAACTCCAGTTCCAAGGGATCTAATGCCCTCTTCTGAACTCTGAAGACACCAGGCATAGATGCAGACACACATAAACATGCAGACAAAATGCTCAGACACATGAAGTAAATTAGGAAATCTAAAAATAATAACAATACCAGCTGAAACCACCTCTTAAGAGTATGGGTTTCAGAGCCACAGAGCTTCAGTGAGTGTCATGTGTGCACTGCACCATAATCTTCCACCCTGCCCATGTGAGCAACCAGCCCTCAAAAACACACGGTACCTTGGAAAAGTTGTCAATTCTGAAAGGAGGTGGTAACTGGTCTGTGTCACTAAAGGAGATCCTGTATGTAGCTCCTCGGAGAGTAATTTCCACTCGGAGGAAGAAGCATTTTCCCAGGGTATCCCTGTAGAACAAGAGCAAAGGCCACATTAAAAGGAGACAGGCTAGAGAGATGGCTCAGTGGACAGAGCAGGAACTCTAGTTCTAGGAGGATCTGATGTCTTCTGAGTTCCAAGGGCACCAGGAACACACTCAATGCATAAACATGCATGCACTCAAACACTCATGCACATAAAGTAAAAGTAAATCTTAAAAAACAGAGGAGGCCACTGACTGTAGTCTCTCTGCTCCTCAGTCACAACACTAGGGCCGCCAAGAATGCTGGCAGCTGCAGCCTACTGCATGGTCTCTGAGCACACTTAGAAAGCAGAAGGGCTGGAGAGATGGCTCGGCAGGTAGGATACATACAGCTCTTGTGAAGGACCAGAGTTCAGTCCCAATACCCACATAGGCTCACAGCTACCTAAAATTCCAGGTCCAGAGAATCAAAGGACCAATCAGGTCTCCTCAGACAGGTGCACTCACACCACACACACCCACACAGAGACACATGTGCATACATATAATTAAAATTAAAGGGGTTTTTTTTGGTTTTGTTTTTTTTTTTTTGGTTTTTTTTTTTTTTTTTTTTGGTTTTTCGAGACAGGGTTTCTCTGTGTAGCTTTGCGCCTTTCCTGGAGCTCACTTGGTAGCCCAGGCTGGCCTTGAACTCACAGAGATCCTCCTGCCTCTGCCTCCCGAGTGCTGGGATTAAAGGCATGCGCCACCAACGCCCGGCAAAATTAAAGTTTTAAAACTTAGAAAGTAGAAACATAGCACAAAATGGTAATTTCCTACTTGTCTCTCCAGCTGATATTCTTCTATGAAGACCTGTGAAAGGAGTAGTGTGGGAGCCCACAAAGATTCCAACTTTAACTCAAGGTCAGAGTCAGAATTTATATTACTCTCCAAGGCTGCATAATAGTGTGCAAAAGCATGGTTACCAGTTGTCTTATACTTCAAGGCCTAATCATAAGGTGCATTGCCATGGGGCATGGTTACCAGGTGTTTTTAAGGGTCTACACTTGGCTGTACACTGTGCTTTAATCTTGAAAGGGGGAAGTCTTTTGCCTCTCCCCTTGCTAGTGTATAAAAAGCTCATCATGAATAAACTCAAGGCTGCTGGGTATTGACCCAGGGCCCTCCCGAAGCTAACCTGTGTCTCTATCTTTTTTCTTCGTCTACTTTTATATTTTCTATCTAGCATTTCTAAATTCCTCACTCCCCCCTTCAAGGGAACCTTCAATAGGGACTGGACCCCAACACTGGGCCCCGACAGGGTGGGATGTAGTTCAGACATTTAAGGACATTCTCAGGTACATATTGAGTTCCAGGCGAGCCTGGGCTACATGAGACCCTGGGGAAAGAAGCACATGTGTTGTATTGTGTGTTTACATGCACTGTATTAAGATACATTACTAGAGGAAAGAAAAACCTTGTTTTTACAGAAGAATATCAATTAACAAATGAAGAAATTAAAAAAAAATCACCATTTCCAATCCCTGACATAATAAATAATTCCAGTTACGTAAAAGGTTTGGGAAAACAGAATAATGGACTGCAAATGATCCCTCAATGGATTAGTCCTCTTTACAAGGATGGACCAAAGGTGACTTTGCAGCAGAGGGAGCAGGTGGGCACCATGGTAGGTACCACGACAGCCAAATGATGATCAAACCACACCAGTAACAAGATCAATGTGTCACAGGCCTTCTGATGTGACTCAAGGGGAAACACACATCACATAAGCTAGAACTATTCACACAAAGGACTGACCTAATCTATACACAGGACACTAGCACCCAAATACAGAAAAAAACACATTCTACAAGACCACAGGAGCAATTGGCAAACTAACACCACTGGATCACAGCCAAAAAGGGAGAGCTGCACCACCTTTCCACTACAGGAGTAAGAGCATCTGCAGTTGGATTAGACAAGTGACCGCTGAGCGGACCCCAGATCTGAGAGAGTGGGCTGCAGTGAAGGAAAACACACCTATTCATCCTGTCTGTGACAGAGATTACTTACTAGAAAGCACTGTGCAGGTACTAAATTCCTTGCATGTGTATTAATGGTATCATAGTTACGGTATTATTATTTGTTTTAAAAACAAAGATAATTCCCTAGATACATATCATTATTTGTGGTAAGGGCTGGATTACTACAGCTCAAGTATCATGATGACCTTGACTTACTTTCCAATGGTTCAGCAAAATGTACTCACATATGCTCAACCCATAGAGCAGGTGTGGGAAGGGATAGGAAGAGGCAGAAGTAGGACTTAGCAAAATGCTGACATCAGTGGAGGTATGAGATGGAAGAGAGTCCCTGTACTGCTCCTGTGACTTCTCATTCAAATAGTTTCCAGATGAAAAATTGGGGAAAGGAAAAGAAATGGGTGGCACCAGTCTCTCGGTAGCTTAGATTACACACTCAAGCCATTTTTAAAGGATTAACACTAGGCACACAGTCATCACCTTCCCTTGCACCCGGCCCTCACCTTTTTAAAGTAATCATGTAATCCCAGCCTAAGGAATGACTCCCAACAGCATGTTTTTAGCAGAAATAGAAAAGAAAAATCATAAAATTCCTATGGATCTCAAGAATTCTGAACGAAAGAGCCAACCAAACCAAATTAAAGGTCTCCCACTGCCTCATTTCAAAAGGTACAGCAATCAACACTAGTACTGGGCACGCAGACAGGTCAGTAGGAAGCCCAGAAACAAACCCTTATGTGTAGAGCCAAATGCCTTCCAACAACCAATGCTGCTGGAGAATCCACATGCCAAGCAAGAAGTGGTCCTCACAGTTACACCACACACAAGGTTAACTCAAAGCAGACTAGACCCAAAAGAGCTGAGACTATAAAACCCTTAAGCAAACAAAAGAGAACAGCCTCATGGCAGTGGGTTTGACAACTGTTTCTGGGATGCATTATCAAAAGCAACCAAAGTACCAATAAACTGGATTAAACAACAACAAAGCTATCCCAGAAGGCAATCAGCAGCATGAAAAGGCAGACGAGGAGATTTGCAAATCACATACCTGGTCAGGACTAACATGCAAAAGAACAAGAGCCAGTTCCAATAACCCAGTTCAAATGTGAGCAAAGGATCCAGTGAAGACAAACAAGAACATGAAATGATCATTGGAGAAACGTGAACCAGAGCTACAGCGAGGGCTGGGCTTAGCTCAGTAGCAAAGGACCTGTTGGCATTTATGAGAACTTGAGGGCTCAATACCCAGTAGCCCAGAGACAACCCACAGTGAGATTCCCCACTCACTGCTATTAGGATAGCTACTATAGATACCCCCAACAGCAAATGGTAAGTATTGGTAAAGCTGTGGAGAAACTGGAGCCCCCGGCCACAGTGCACAGGAAAATAAAATGCCATAATCCTAACAAAACACAGCACAGCACAAACCTGCAAGATTAAAAATGATAAAGCCAATGACCTACACCTATGACCTATGCCTACAATCCTGGCCATTCAGGAAGCTGAACTGGGGAGCCTATTGGAGTTCCCAGTTTAAGACTATCCTGGGGCTTGGGGATTTAGCTCAGTGGTAGAGTGCTTGCCTAGCAAGCTCAAGGCCCTGGGTTCCATTCTCAGCTCAAAAAAAAAAAAAAAAAAAAAATGGGGCTGTAGAGATGGCTCAGAGGTTAAGAGCACTGACTGCTCTTCCAGAGGTCACGAGTTCAATTCCCAGCAACCACATGGTGGCTCACAACCATCTATAATGAGATCTGATTCCCTCTTCTGGCATACAGGCAAAACTTACAGAAAGAACACTGTTTATATAATAAATAAATCTTAAAAAAAAAAAAAAAAAGACTATCCTGGACAACACAGTAAGTCCTCAAATTAAAGAAAAAAATAAAAATAAAACAGCTGGGCTTGGTGGCACACACTTTTACTCCCAGAACTCAGAAGGCAGAGGGGCAAGCAGATCCCTATGAGTTCAAGGCCAGCCTGGTATATATAGCAAATTCCGGGCCAGCCAAGGCTGCAGAGTAAGACCCCATCATAAAAAAAAAAAAAAAAGATCCAACAATGACATTCCTGGATCTATATACAAAAGAATTGGAACCAGGGTCTGGAGAGCACATGTGCACACCTGTGTTCACAGTAGGAACCAAAAAGCAGAAGCGTCAGTAGATGAATAAACAAAACGTGGAACAGACATGGGAGGCTACTCAGCCTTAAAGAAGGAAATGTTGACCCATGCCACATGGATGAACCTTAAAGGATATTATCCTAAGTAAAATAAGATAGTAACGAAAAGATAAATATATGTTCTTGAGTAATCAAATTTCTAGATATGCCATGTAGAATGGGGGCTGCCAAGGGCTGGGGCAAGGGAAATAGGGAGTTATTTAACTGGTGTAGAGTCTGAGTTTTACAGGACATGAAGCTCTAAGCTCTCTGGGCATCTATGTGAGTGTGCACTGGCTGCTCAAGGATGTGCAGCAATGTGAATGTGCATTGGCTGCTCATGGATGTGCAGCAATGTGAGTGTGCACTGGCTGTTCATGGATGTGCAGCAATGTGAGTGTGCACTGGCTGCTCAAGGATGTGCAGCAATGTGAGTGTGCACTGGCTGCTTATGGATGTGCAGCAATGTGAGTGTGCACTGGCTGCTCAAGGATGTGTTGGGGAGGCACAAAGGTTCCTGTGTTCACAGATAAGCACTTGGGAAACCAGGAATGTTAAACACACAGGACTGTTTCTTCAAAGGGATGGATGCATAATCTGTTATCTACCAGAAAGCTGGGAGCAGACATGGTTAATAGCCTGGTGACCTTTGCACTGTGTGGCTGAGACCACAATGGATCTCCTCCCGTCCCAGATCCTTATCATGAGGTTGTCAATCTATAGAACTTACCTTTATGGAAAATGTCACATTTTCTTTATGAAGTTTCAATGTATTCACATATTAAGCTTTATTGTGCAAATGGATTGAATTATCAACAGGAAAATTTTCACCAAATTGTGCTGTGCTTAAATATGCTAAAATAAACTAGTTGGGAGTAGTTTCAACTAACACCAGCTATTAAGTCATGTTGAACAGTACGACCTTCTTGCCTCCCACTCTACTGGCTTTGGTGGTCACAGAGACCCCTGCAGGTGTACATCAATATATATATGCACTGGCTGTTCAAGGGCATGATCAGTAAGGGTGAGCACTGTAGCCAAAAAGTTTAAAGTCAAGTTGGACAACCCAGCAAAAAAAAACTCTAGTCTCAAGAAAACAAAACAAAAAAACCCCAAAAACTGTTGTTGTTTGATGGGGCTAGGAATGTGCTCAGTGACAATACTTGCTTAGCACATACAATACATTCTAGATTCAAATGCAAACAAATTTAACAATAATAATAACAATAAAGCATTTAATGAAGCAGGAAGGAAATTAAGTCATCCTGAGCTAGCTGAGGCTGAGTTTGGTTGATTTTTCTAACAAGGAACTGAGGGTCATTGGGATGAGCAAAGAAGATGTGATGTTTAGATCTGTCAACTTGACACAATCAAAAATCACCTGGGAAGAAAGTCTAATTGATGGATTATCTCACATTGGGTTGGCCAGTAGCTCTGTCAGGGACTATTTTAATTTAGCTAATCAATATGAGAAGAGCTAACCCATGGTGGTAGCTCCATTCCCTAGGCAAAGGGTCCTGAACTGTCTGACACTGGGGAAATGGAGCTAAGCACATTTGATAAGCAAGTGTACATGCATGCATTCGTTTCTTCCTCTCTGCTCATGACTGCGGATGTGATGTGACTAGCTGACTGGGGTTCCAGCCTTGACCTCTCCGCTATGTTGGACTATATATCACCTGAAAGTATAAACTGAACTAAACCCCTTCCTCCCTCCAGTTGTTGTTTTGTTTTGTTTTTGGTCAGAGTATTTTATCCTGGTAACAGAAATGAAACTAGAACAGAAGGCCAGATAACTTACCAGAACACCATCAGATGAGAGAAGGACGTTCAAATGCACAAGACTAAACAAAGACAGTTAACAACAGTAGTGCCATCTGAACACAGACAGCAACTTCAAGTTGCAGGCAGTCACTCTGGACTTCACATGCCCTAAGACCACAGAACTGTACTCTTCACTCAGGGCTGCTGACATCTTCTGTAACTCATCTCATCAAAGCGCTCACTTCCCTGGGATTTTACAAGTTCTAAGAACTGGATCTGAGCCAGAAATTCACAAGCCAACTTCACAAAGAGTGAAATGGGCTGCCATATATATGTATGTATGTTATATACTATATTATTAACATGCCTCAAATAAAGCTGGTTTGTCTCATTCCAAACTCACCTCATGTTGATATGGAAGGAATTATTCTTGTTGACTTCAAAGCCTCCAGACCAAATGCAATTGGGAACGTCCATCAGCCTGACACACAACAGCTGATCGTAGTCATTGCGTGGCCAGTGGAACACCATACTGGAACCAGGCAAGGTGGAAATGTAGCCATTAGGGTTGGCTGTTCCCTAAAACACACAGATCACGGGCTTTAGTCACGTCACTCAATACCTGACCAAGTCACATACAATTCTTGCTGGGTCCCTACTCTGAGCCTTATCCTACACAGGAACTGTTTGGTCACTCACATCATAAAACACATAGTCTTGAGGAGAAGTGAGTCTCGACATTAAACTTCCCATTAAAAAACAAGCTCTGGGGGCTGGAGAGATGGCTCAGAGGTTAAGAGCACTGCCTGTTCTTCCAGAGGTCCTGAGTTCAATTCCCAGCAACCACATGGTGGCTCACAACCATCTATAATGAGATCTGGTGCCCTCTTCTGGCGTGCAGGCATGCATGCAGATAGAACACTGTATACATAAATAAATAAATCTTAAAAAAAAAAAAAAGTTTTTTTAAAAAAAAAACAAGCTCTGGCCATTCTTCAAAGCAAAATGCTTACCTGTCCCCGAGCAAATTCCCTTTGTGCAAATGCAAGCTTGTGAGATGATTTATTATCTAACAGGTAACGGGGGGCAAAGATGACCATACAAGTATCAATATAGCGACCTCGGCCTTTCTTGACATCAATACCTACAAATGACAAGAACCATTTCATTGATTAATCATGACAGAAAATTCTAGGTCTAACAGAAATAAGTAGCCTTCATAATTCCTTAGTTCTTATGAGCAAATAAGCATGTCACCTGGAAAGCATATGAAGCCTTTCAAGAATGGAATGGAAATATCAGTTGTTCACAATGTATTATTCCTTATACCCATTTAGGCTTTAGGAAGTCCTGGGGGGTGGGTGACGAGATGTCTTAGTAGGTAAAGGCACTTACCACCAAGTCTGACAACCTGATTTTGATCCCTAGAACCCACATTGCTCAGTCCTACAAGTTGTCCTCTGACCTCTACACATGCACCATGGCATACATGCAAGCATGCACAAAATAAATAAGTAAAGGTTCAAAAAGTCTCAGGGGCAGTGCCAATGTCACTTTAATTCCTAGTCTCTTTACCATGTATACACCATTATAATAACAGCTAAGACACATGGGTGTTTTGGTCACACATAGCTTAGCTGTCTATTCATGAAACTAACTACTAAAATGAGACTTACACTTGGGACACAAACTTCCCCCTGAGAACCTGCCTTTGTTAAAGAATAAGTGGAAACCTTAGACTACTTAGTTGGATTCTATGCCAACCTGAACCCAACTGAGCACTCTCCAGCTAGAACCTTCTCCAGTAATTTTAGTCTGCTGTCCAATAATCCAACTCATACACAATGCTAGGATTTATTTATTCATTAAAAAATAGGCCTTCCCTACTCATTACAAACCAGAAACACACACACACATACACACACACACACACACCCTCTGTGAGAAAGAAATCTCAAAATAACAAGTTTCACTTAAAGACAAATGAAGTCACACTGAGTTACCTGGTAAAATCTGATGACAATTTAAAAAAATACAATACTCAGTGGGATGACTCACTCATTTGCTATGACAATAAATATAGAAAATAAGTCCAAAGCTCTGTGCTGAGTTCTGGCTATACAATAATTAAAAATACTTATACCCAAAGTAATAAAAATAACAATCCTGATACTTATCGACTCCTTCATGCATGTTAGGCCCTTTACACTTAATTCTCATTTATCACTCCCCTGGAATAAGGGTACTAATCACTTCTACTGCATAGCTGAGGGAACTAAGGCATGGGAAGTGGAGTCACCTGCTCTAGGTCATGCAGCTGTAGACAAGGCTAGGGGTTCAGCCCAGGCACCTCGCAAGAGCCAGCACCCCGCACAGTTACAGGTACCACAACCTACTGACTCTTTAACATGCTTCAACTGGCTTGAGAAGTCAGCTGATTTCAAAAGACTGAGAGTCTCTAGAGACTGTCTCTGGGAACTCTTACCTAAGAAGTACACATGGCTCTAGGTGATGGAAAACCCTCCACATTTTTCTTCTGAGACAAGAAGAAAAGCTTTACTTGCCAGAAATCAACAGGGTCAGAGTCAACAGATCTTAGCTAATATGAAGTCCACTTCAAAAGCTGTGCTTAATTTGGAAGCACAAAGAGTCACCCAGACCAGCACAGACATCCTATTTTTAGAAAAGGTGAGCTTTATGTTTCCCTTCTATCCTAGTTTATCCTGGCAGACCCTCAATATTCGAGCTGAGATAAAAATACACAGAATCCATCTTTTTCAAGGTGCATGTCCCCGGCTTTTCTGTTGGGGACTGTGCTGTAAACATTCCCAAGAGGAAGTTGGTTGTATGCACCAGGACAGTTCACATATTGACAACACATACACAAATGTTACAAACCCAAGGACTTTTAGGATCCTGTCTTGGCCCATCCCTTTTGCCCCTTCACTTGGAAGAAGGACAGCACTCAGAAGACAGGCCAGTGGGAACACTCTCCTAGCACACACATGTACAAATACTGCAAGGTTACACATGCATTTACAATTTACACCTGCATACACAGCTACACATTTACACATGTGCTCACTGCTCCTCTTGCTTGTCTGCCTCAACTCTGTGGCTCTCAGCAAGAGCTGTGTTAAAAGGAGTAACTTTCATTCCTTTCCCTTCCCAAATCGAGCTTCCAGCCAACCTGGGTAGCTTGTTTTGGAAAACAAATTAAGGGCAAGACAGGCCAGCAGAAAGCCACACCAACTCAAGGGGTGGAGTAGACAAATGTAAGTAGAATACTCTTTTCAGCTCAAACAAAGCTGGTTTCTTTTTCAAGTCTTTATGTCCACTATAAGAAAGAGCTTGGGGGCTGGAGAGATGGCTCAGTGGTTAAGAGCACTGACTACTCTTCCAGAGGTCCTGAGTTCAATTCCCAGCACCACATGGTGGCTCACAATCACCTGTAATGAGATCTGGTGCCCTCTTCTGGCCTGCAGGGACACATGCAGGCAGAATACTGTATACAAAATAAATAAATAAATAAATCTTTAAAAAAAAAAAAAAAAAAAAGAAAGAGCTTGAATGGGAGCATGAATACAAATCCAGGTTAAATAATCTGAAAAGGAAACTACACTTGGACAATTCTGCTCTTCAGAGATCTCAAGTAGGGCAGCCGAGATGACTCAGCAGCTAAAGGCGCTTGCCTTCAAGATAACCTCAGTTCAATTCCCAGGGTCCACATGATGGAAGGAAAGAACCAACTCTTGCAAGCTGTATTCTACATGCACATGCACATGCCCATGCACAAAACATACACACACAATAATTAAATGATTTTTACAAAAAGAACTCAAGATTAAACTACCCCATTACTCTGTAGGATTCAGGGTAAACC
>CABHPP010118899.1:0-35167 GCA_902168425.1 Peromyscus attwateri | reverse complement strand
GAGACTGGGTACAATAATCAATACTGCCTTGGCAAACGAGACTGGGTGCAATAATCAATACTGCCTTGGCAAACGAGACTGGGTGCAATAATCAATACTGCCTTGGCAAATGAGAAGTTGTGAGGACACCCTTAGAAAATCACTAAGAGGGGACTGAAGAGATGGCTCAGTGGTTGAGAGCACTTTCTGTTCTTGCGGAGGACCCAGGTTTGCCTTCTTAGTCCCAACATGATAGACAGTTCACAACCACTAGTAACTCCAGTTCCAGGATCCATTGTGCTCTTCTTGACTCCACTGGCTCCTGTATTCACATGGAGCATAAAAACACACAGGCTCACTCACATATACTAAAATAAATAGTTTTAATCACTAAGAAAACATTAGAGGGTTTCTATGCACATTAAAGCTTGCATAGTGCTTGCTGTATCATGCTTTTCATTCTAAAAGAAAAAATATGGATACAGCTGTAACCCCAGCACTCAGGCCACTGAGGCAGAAGATACTGAGTTTGAGGCCAGCCTCCTATACAGAGATCCTGTCTTAAAAATTTTAAATCTAGCCAGGCATGGTGTCGCACACCTTTAGTCCCAGCACTCGGGAGTCAGAGACAGGCAGATCTCTGTGAGTTCCAGGCCAGCCTGGTCTACAGCGTGAGTTCCAGGACAGCCAGGGCTGTTACACAGAGAAACCCTGTCTCCTTCGCTTGGACCTGCATTAGTGTAAAGTGTGTGTGATACTCAGCTCCCTCTTGATTCTGCAGCTGGTTGAAATAATGGTTTCTTTATTTAGGTATCTAAAGAGAAAGCCATGAGGTGTTGACTCCAGGAGTTATTCTTAGCATATCGCTGAGGGGAAAGCCGGTCAGATTTTGGTATTTGTTTAGATTGTCAATATTGAAAGTGACATCCTTATCTACTAAGGGGTTGTGAGGAGCAGGCAATGTAGAAGTCTGGCTTCTTCAGGGTTCACAACACAAATACACAGAGAATTCTGTGGGCTTCGCCAGTCCCAGCAATTCTAGGAGGTACTGGCAGCTGGAAGCCAGAGACATTTGCACAAATTTCCCCAGGTGTTTGCAGATGCACCCCTGCCTCCTCTCACACCTTTGCCTCTTTGTCAGGAAACAACTGCCTAGCAGGAATTGCCACTAAATGTAATTGCCCTGTTTCACGGTGTCTTTAGATACCTAAAGGAGACATGAAGACCATTTAGAGGTGTTTGTAAGGGTTGATCCAGCTGATGTAATTTCAGACCCAGAAATAAAAGTGGTCAAGTTGTTTTCTTCAGTGTCTGGAGAAATGGCCAGATGGGAGGATATTGTAGGCTTTGGCATGGCTCAACAAAATAACTATTACTTCATCTGGCAAAGGTGAGTGAGGTTTTATTTATTTTATACTTCCAATGAAAGCCCCAGTGTTATTTAATGCAAGTTCTTTGCCAACCACCAGCCTGTTCCTTGGAACATAGGCGATTTCATTTTTAATGGTTGAAGCAGAACCATCCTGACTTGAAACTTCTGGAAGAGTGAATGTGTGGTGCTGCCACTGTGGGTGATGACTGTCACTCCATGTCCTCTTCCATCTGTCCTTAGGGAGCAGCTGAGGTCCCATGACAGCCTAGGTTGCCACTGTGGCAACAGTAGTGAACAGGCACACTGCTTTTACCATCATTCCTGCCACAGCAATGGCTCCACAGTGAATGGAAATGGGCCCAGCCCTCTGCCTGTGGATGAGAAGCCTGAACCCCTAGCTGGACCTTGGGCTGTTCCAGAGGTAACTCTTGTTGAAATAACTCTTAGTCATCTATGTGCCTGATAATGTAACCATCATTTCCTTACCTTTCCCCCTCCACTCCTATTTTCTCTTTCTTTCTTCCCATTTTTTTCTTTTTGGACAGGCAAATGATTTAAATCCTTTCTGACTCCTCTAGAAAGTGAAATAATAGACTGATTAAATCTTGACCTAAAATTGCTTGCTAGTAAATTTTAGATGGTCATTGGAAGTAGATTTCGCTGTTCCTTAAACTGGGACTGGAAAGAACTGTGGTTGGCTAAAGGAGACATGAAGACCATTTAGAAAGATGTTTTAACACCGATCGGTGATGTGTTTCTAAGTCCCCTGAAGATGTATCTGCACCTCTCTTCTCATTCCCTCTCAGCTTGGAGGAAAGTATCCTTGGAATGAATTTGTCTTCTACATCTTTCTTCCAAACGCCTGCTAGCCGAGTTGGTGGAGCTTTCTTTCTGCTGAGGATAGGGATGGGGCTTCATTAAAACAAAACAAAACAAAACAAAACAAAACAAAACAAAACAAAACAAAAAACTCGCTTGTACTTCCAGCTTCTTTAAAGAGAACCTTCTTTAAAACTTGTCCCTCTAGGACCTGGGGGTTGTAGCTCAGTGGTAGAGCTGATACCAAGCATCACAAAGCCCAGTACCTAAGCCAAACTAATCAAACAAGCAAAACCAATATCCCTAAAACCTTGGGATACAGAGGCAGTAGATTCTCTGAGTTTAAGGCCAGCTAGGGCTCCTGAGTGAGATTCTGTCTCAAACAGCTCAGTTAACCCTGTTTAGAGAAGTTAGGAGTTTTATTCCATCTTCTCCTAATATTCAAAGTATTTTTGGTATCTGAACAACTTTTACCTTTCTTCAGGTGTTTGCCTGGATTTTTTTGTGGTATTTGTTTGTTTTATTTTGTTTTGTTTTGTTTGAGAAAGGGTTTCTCTGTGTAGCCTTGACAGTCCTGAAACTAGCCCTGTAGGACCAGGTTGGCCTCGAACTCCTGTCTCTGCCTCCTGAATGCTGGAATTAAAGGCATGCATCACCACCGCCCAGTTGTTTGTTTTTGGTTTTTTTGTTTGTTTTGTTTTGTTTTTGAGACTTCATTTCCAGGAGTGGAGGGGCTGAATTAAAATGTTAAGCAACATTTAAAATGTAGTTAGGGATGACGCTGTTCTAGTAAAGTGGTGGTTGAAGCTTCTCTCCCAAGATCCATGCCTTCACTAGCCCTGGGTAGCTGGCTACGTTTCCAGTACCAGGCGTGGTTTTCCTCTTGTTGAGTGGGTCTTAAGTCCAGTAAGAGAGCTGTTGGTTACCCCCAAGGTGTGCGTACCACTACTGTATCCTTAGAGTCATTGTGCCATGCTGGCCATTGTTGTGGTTCATACCCATCCAAACTGGGTAGGCCGTTGGTTGCTTCCCTCCTTTGGTAGCTTGTGTGTGTGTCATCTGCTGGTACCCGGAAAGCATGTGCTGAGAGAGAACACATTCAGGGCAGTTCTAGCTCAGGGGCCTCTGGGCCCTGTGTCTGAAGTACATCTTCAGCAATAGGATGTGTGTGTGTGTGTGTGTGTGTGTGTGTGTGTGTGTGTGTGTGCATATGAGCACACAATATATAATATGTATGTAATTGTGACAACAATTAATGAAAAGGGCCTTGATTTGAAAGAGAGCAAGGAAGAGTATATGGTAGGATTTGGAGGGAGAAAAGGGAAGGGGGAAATGATATAATTATATCATAATCTCAAAAATATAAGAAAATAGTAATGTTAAGCAACAGAATGCTTACCAAAAACCTTGAATTTATTCTTCATTACTGTCTGTGGGGGGAGTGCTGGCTTCTTTGGGTTCTCGTCTGTGTGAGAAACCAATCAAATAGGCAAGGACAGCATGGATCTATTAATTGTCCAGGGTATACAGCTGCTAAAATGTTCACTGGGAACAAGGAGTGATGGTGCACACTGTAATCCCAGCACTTTGGGAGGCTGAGGCCAGAGAAACAGGAGTTGGGGCTAGCATGGGCTACACAGGGGACTATTGTCTCAAATAAATAAGTGAGTAAATAAATAAACGTTCATTGTGCCCGTGCCCTATGCTGTCTTGTCAATTTTCTCCTTTTTGGGTGGTGTCCTCTGCTTAACCACATAAGTGATCAGGCAGGAAAGTGAGCTTTGCCATTGAAAGGTGATGACTGTCACTTGAAATGTGTCTTGACATGCACAGTGATGAAGGCCTCTTCTTAACACCGATGTTGAACTTAATACTTAGGCCTTTGGTTTCTAAAACTTTTAAAAAAATAATATTTTGTTCATGTATATTTCATTTTGATAATTCAATTTTCTGACAAATGCTTTCACCTTCAACTATTAAAGTCTTTCAGGTGTGCCTTTTATATAAGATAACTTGTTTCCTCTCCCCCACCCTGGAGGGGGGCATCCTTTTTTTTTTTTTTTTTTTTTTTTTTTTTTTGGTTTTTCGAGACAGGGTTTCTCTGTGTAGCTTTGTGCCTTTCCTGGAACTCGCTTGGGAGACCAGGCTGGCCTCGAACTCACAGAGATCCGCCTGCCTCTGCCTCCCGAGTGCTGGGATTAAAGCCGTGCGCCACCACCGCCCGGCTCGGGGGGCATCCTTTTAACAGATGCTGTGTATGTTTTTTAAAAAGTTTGCCCTCTGGGGCTTGAGAAATGGCTCAGTGGTTAGGAGCACTGGCTGCTCTTCCAGAGGTCTTGGGTCCAATCCCAGCAACCACATGGTGGCTCACAACCATCTATAGTGGGATCTGATGCCCTCTTCTGGCATAAAGATGAACATGCACATAGAGCACTCATATACATAAAATATAATAAAAATAAATCTTTAAAAGAAAGTTGTCGTCTGAGGTTTGAATTCACATTTTGTTCTTTTACCCTCTGTTTGGGGATTGCCTGTATATCTTTAAGGAGACAAATGTAGGTATTCATGTTAATCAACCTCAGAAATTACTTTTTCTTTCTACTCATGAGAGCACTAAAATAATAAACAGATTCTTTCTCCACCTTTTTAACCCTTCCCTCTGTTCTAACAGTTAATTTTTATTGTTATTTATTATTATTATTATTATTATTATTATTGGATTAAAGGTATGAGCCATCACGCTCAGCTATTTCTGTTTTTTTTTTTTTAGGTTTATTTTTTATTTTATGTGTCTGAGTATTTTCCCTGCATGTATGTCTGTTCGTCATGTGTGTGCCAGGTACCCATGGAGGTCAGAGGAGGGTGCAAGATCCTCCAGGCCTGGAGTTACAGAAGGTGTTGTGAGCTGCGGTGTGGACGCTGGGGGTCGAAACCTTTGCTTTAAGGACTACTGGTGACTCCTGGTCAGGGACCCTCAGGTCCCACAGATGCTCTCTCTGCAGGAGTTTCTGCTTCCCAAACTTTTCAGAGTTCACATTTATCAGAGTGATATAGGAAAGGACAGAACATGAGATCACTTAAAGGAAAGATCCCCTTTAAACTCTGATTCTGGTGGCTTACCCACTTATAAATAGGGTGTGTCGGGGGAGACACAGCTGGTGTGATTACATCCGTTACTGAATCATTTATTTTTTCAAACCAGGACATGTTTCAGAGTGAAGAGGAGACTACCTTTAGGTAGGTAATGTATCTTCCCTCCCGATACTATCTACTTATTATCAAGAGAAGTTTAAGTTCACTGGTGCTAGGACCTAATGTAGCCTTTCCCAATCAGGTGGTTCCTTGAAACAGCTGTACATAATTAAAAGGGAAGGCATCTTGTTGGGTGTTCTGTGTTGCTTGGGTCAGTTGAAGAAAGAGGGTCACTCCAAGATGTATGTATTCAGGCTCTGCCGCAGCAGGGAGGAACAGTTTCTATGAACTGAACCCCAAGCAGCCATGCAAATCCACATTTCTCCCCCCACCCAAAAGCCATATTTCTTGATTGTTACACAAAAGTTGTTTTCGGGGTAAAAAAAAGTTCCTCATACCAAAGCCCCTGATCTAATCTATATGTTTTGTGAAGGAAGTCTTCACACCCCTGCAACTTTAGTCCTTACTGTGAACTGTTTGCAGTACCCAATAATGCAAGACACTCCAGGTGTGCCAGGACCGCCTTGTGACCAGGGTCATGCAAAGGCTGTAAAGCTCCTTCAGAAAAACAGCTCTCTAGATGACAGAAGACAATCGCTGTTTTCCACAATGATTTCTTCAAGGTCTAAGTACTTATAGAAACCAGCTACTTCATTCTCATGGTTACCCTAGATACAGTGAAAAACAACTATTTCATTCTCGTGGTTACAATACAATGAGATACAACGAGTCTGTTAGATTTCTGCTACACTGTCTAAAGCTGGGATGGCCCCCGACCCTGAATAAAGCATATGGAAGGCAAGCAAGAACACAAGTTCAGATGCTCAGCACCCACATAAAAAGCCAGGCATGGTGACGCACACCTGGGATCCCAGCGTCTCTGGAGACAGAGACAGGAGTCCCTCTGGGGCTTGCTGGCCTGTCCTTCCAGCCAAACTGATGAGTTCCAGATTCAGTAAGAGACCTCATCTCTCAAAATACAGTGGGGAGAGGGGATGGAGAGACAGCTTAGGAGTTTAGAGTACTTGTTGTGCTCGCAGAAGACATGGGTGCAATTCTCATCCCCACATAGTGGCCCACAACCATCTATAACTCCAGTTCCGGGGAATCTTCTCCTCTCCATGGACAACAGGCATGCACATGGTACACAGACATGCATGCAGGTAAAACATTCACACACA
Organism: Peromyscus attwateri; assembly: GCA_902168425.1. Lineage (NCBI taxonomy): Eukaryota > Metazoa > Chordata > Mammalia > Rodentia > Cricetidae > Peromyscus > Peromyscus attwateri. Next base: position 28,621 of record CABHPP010118899.1, on the reverse strand, counting down.
CAAAATAAATCTAAACACATTTAAAAAAATAAAGTTCAGTGATCAAAGAAGACACCCAATGTCAGCTTCTAGCCTCCATATACATGCATGTGCACATGCACACACATACACAAGTGTTCAGCAGGTGTGTGTAAAGGGGACATTCACATGTGTGCCACCCCAGAGCCAACACAGTCTGGATTAATCAACCAAAACTTATGCTTGAGGTGCTTCTGGAAGTTACTCTCCTCATTTGGTAAAAATGTGGTTCATTGCTTCACTGCTCTGCATCCTCTGTGACTTCGTAGTTACCTAACGGGCTGGTTTTGTGCTTAGCCCTAGGTTGTTGGGGGGGGGGGGGTGGGGGTCTGCACAAGGAGATTGTATTCCTGGAGATATTGCAAATTGACTTCTGGGAGAGAGGCCAGTGTAAAGGTAGAGAACAGGCCACCTGATACAGAAATAGGAAGTCTGTCTGGCATGGTGGTAAACACTAGGAAGGATGAAGCAAGAGGATTAAGAGTTAGAGGCTAGTCTGGGTTACGAAATGAAATCCTGTGTTAAGCAAGACAACACAAAGAGCCTAATGCCGGGAGCCTCTGCTGTGTGGTTCCTGGGCCCTAGGATTCTAACAGTTCCCAGAAGCCGTTGTTAGTCTCATGGCCTGCCTAACATTTTTTCTGCAGTCCAACTCACCTACCTCATGATTTGGGGAGGTTTAGTGGGTTTATGTTTTTCAGAGCTAGATTTTCCATCCCAAGAAAGCACGTATGATGTTAAATCTTTGCATCTTTTCTCTTAAGATACTCATTTTCTTTGTAGGAAACCTCAACCCCATCTGGAAACCAAGGTGAAGAACTTCTAGGAGTAACGTGAACCCTGAGCTGCAGTGGTTGAGAAAAAAGAAAAAGAACAATTTCTAGGTACCTCATTCTCTCAAGTTGCTGGAAACTGAGAGATCTGATGGGAAAATTCCACTGTAGATTTGCTTAAAAATTCTCTTTGGAGAATTGTCCTGTCTGGGGAGACTGTTTCTATGGGGTCTAATAGGTTTTCTGTGAGCCCCCCCCCCCACTCAATAATAAGTTTCTCTGCTGATGCATTAAGCCAGATCAAGTAGTGTCGCGCCCAACCTCGTCCAGCAAGGAAGACACAACACCGAGCTCTTCTTCTTGCAATTTAATCAGGCCTTTGAACTGTATTCTGACTTCTAAAAGATCCCCTCCTTCTGAAGGAATCTCGGGCAAAGCCTCTCCCGGCCTTATATAGGCTCTGGGCAGCCAACCCCAGGTCGCCACGTGGGCATTGCCCAATAGGCTCAAGCATGCATAAGCAAGCCACACATTCTGCTACAGCCTCACCTGGAGCTGTTTAACACGAGGAGCACTCGCCATCGGGATGGCGGAAGGCAGTAACCAGTGCCACCTGTAAGGCGTGGCTACACGCAGCTCCCTACAAAGTAGAACTGAAAAAGTGTAACAACAGGTTTATTGAGCAAAGCAACTCCTGGGCAGGTTCTCTGGTCCTAGAGATCGAGGCCAGAGAAGTTGAGCGCCCAGGCCAGGGTAGGAAAGTTTTATAGATTGTAGGCCAGGGGTGATGACCTGTCCATCACAAGCTGGGTTTGTGCCCAAGTATGGTCAAAAGCTGAGTGCTTAGGTGGGGACTTGGGCAGCTGGGCAGCATCAAGGGAAGAAGTTGAATAGTTGCCAAGAATGTGGAACTGGGCTTTTTGGCGCCTTTCCTTTGGAGACTCTCTGAGCAGGCGGGGTTTGGAGAGAGAGAGAGAGAGAGAGAGAGAGAGAGAGAGAGAGAGAGAGAGAGACTGAGAGACCTTTATTTCCAGTAAAGACTGGTTACTCTCTGTCCCTTTGTGTTCTCTAGCTTTTATCATCTACAAGGGGGCAACACACCCCTTAATCTAGGGCTTCTAGGACTTAGGGCAAATACATTTTACCTATTATATGAAGGTCAGTGCAAGTGGATTAAGGATTAATTATGCTTCAGTTTTGTCTGTGAGGGCTGAGATGGAACACAGGACCTTTCCCACACCCACATTTTATTTTTTAAAGAGAAAAAGCAGGAGGTAGTTTCTATAGATATGGCTTCCTGGTTTCCCTCTAGGCCATTGACTGATTACTGGGGACCCAAGAGGTGGCTCTGGAGTGACAGGCTGGAGGTATTTTCTCACGTTTTCATTTGTTCTGAAAAGAACAGACTTGGGCCCACAGAAAGTTTTTGAATGCATCATATTTGAAGAAGGGGAGAAAATACTTTGTCACAGAAAAGAGAAAGGGAGAGATGGAGAAATGGGCACCATTGCCTATTGGTACTCACAGGAGAGATGGAGAAGTGGGCGCCATTGCCTATTGGTACTCACAGGAGAGATGGAGAAGTGGGCGCCAAGTCCCGCTGAGCCCTGGCTGGGCAGACCCATCCTCTGTTATCCTAAAGAAGGGAGCAGGTGATTGTGGTTTTGCGGCTCAGGAGGTCACCGTGGAGTTTGCATGCTTGTTTCCCCTTAAGAGACATGAAATATTTGTATCAGTCGGTTGTTCTAGATGTCAGTCTTTAGATTTACCTAGGAACAAAAGGTGCTTATTTCATCCCTCAGGGGATTTATTTTGGGTTAAAATGTGAGCCTGCTCTTCTTGCCTTCCTGAGCTATGTAACACACAATGAGGACATGGCAGTAAGCTAGGTGTGGTGTGTATCATCAATCCCAACACTTGTGAGGCAGAAAAATGATGTATTTGAGGCCAGCCTGGTCGACACAAAAACACTGTCTCCAAAAATTAAAACAACACCCCCAAAGATCTAGTTTTCCAATACAGACTGTCAGGGTTCAAATCCTACCTACTAGCTCTGCTACCCCAGACAGATTAATGGCTAGTTGGTTTCCTTTCTGTAAAGTGGATTGTCCTCTCCAGCTCAGAGGATATGTGAATGTGACATCTAAAGAGCTCCTGTGTGTCCTAACAGCACCTGGCATACAATAGCCACAAGAAGGGACAGCTGGGTCATAGACCCAGAGAAGCATAGCTGAGGAAATCAACACAAAGCACCAGCTGCCCAAGAAGATGAGTTTAAATTTCTAGTAGGGAAACTAACGAGAAAACTGAAGAGACTGGGAACTTGGGTATTCACTGTTTTCCACATGACATTCCCAGTGTGCACGGATACAGCTGTCTACCTTGGCTCCTGTGAATCTCCCTGCCTTTGCATTTAATAGGCTTACTCATCATACTCCCGATCACAGGTTCCAGGAGAGAGAGGGCGTGCTCACACCTAAGGGTGTCATGTCAACCCAATACCTCTCCTCCAACCACAACATGGAAACAACACAAACCCCCAAAACTGTGCTTAACTGCTCAGGAAAGATACCTGGAACTGAATTTAAGAAAAAAAAATTCAGAAAGTTCAGGAGAAAAGGTAGAAAGATATAGTCTTAGACAGGATCATTTTATGTAGTCCTGGTTGACCTGGAAGTTATTCACTCCGTAGACCAGGCTGACCTCAAACTACAGAGATTTCCCTCTGCCCCTACCTCCTGAGTGCTGGGATTAAAGGCAGTTGCTACCTGACCCAGACTGGAATTTCCCAGCCCTGGCCACACAGCTTGAGTGGCTGGGAGTCCCAGGTTCAGGTTTCTCAAAAGAAATATGGCTCAAAAGATTAAGGTTCAGACAACACACCACCAATGGCTGATGCAATAATTAATTAAATTAAAGTAATTAATGCGAAAGGGGACTGTATGAGTCTGCTAGAACCGCTGTGACAAAGTGCCACAGACAGGGCGGTTGACGCACCAGAAGCTCCTCCCCTCAGTTTCCCAGGCCCTGGCCACTCAGCTCCGGGGGCTGGAAGACCCAGGTCCAAGAGGTTCTGGCAGGAGTTCTCTCCCTGGCATGTAGATGTACTCCTCTGAATGCCCTCACAAGATCTCTTCTTGGTGTTGATATTAAACCTGAAGAAGTAAGCTCTGCTGCCTTCTCACTTAAGGGCACTAATCCTCTCAGACCGGGATCCTACCCCATGACCCCTCCAACATCGATCACCCGCCCCCCCAAGGCCCCAGCTCCAAAGACTCTCAAAATGAGTGCTGACACTTTAGTATATGAAACTCGGGGAGGGACACAGCATTCAGTTCCTGACATCCTTGCCACGGAATATGAACCCATGGGAGGCAAATGATGGTCCTGATGCATTTAGACTTGCAAAAATTACAAAGAGCTTCTTCAGTTACATTCAATGCAAGGAGGAAGAAAATAGGTTAGTTTTAAAAAGTGACCTTGGTGTTTTGGGGAACCTTGGGAAGCCTGACACCTTGGAAGGAAAACCCAGATATAGTTATATATATATGGTCATGGTATAACCTCTTATCATGGTTTCCAGGCTTTCGAAAGTGGAGGCCAGGTTCTCTGCTTTAGAATTACTTGATACATGAAGCTTGTTCACTTACATAGTTCTGTTTGGTAAGCAGAGATGCTGTTTACAAAGCATCCTCCTGAGTTCTCAGGCCAGAAGCTCCAGTCTCATCCTTGGCTTTCCCTTTTTCCTAAAAGGAATTCCTCCAAACACCTTTGGATTTCTGTTTCCTTCTATCTCCTCCAACTGTCTAGGTTCCTGCGGAGCCCTATGTGAAACTGTTTTTCTCCTGTCTGTAATTGGCTTCTGCAGACCCAAATCTTTATTTGAATATTGAAGAATCAAACAAGAAGTTCATGGCAGAAAGTGAAGAACTGGATGACTCCCCCATGAGCTGTCACTGGCAGCCTCTGGACACCGTCCTGTCTAACATCCCTGGTGAGCCCCACCCCCACCCACCAATATGAAACAAGTATTCACTGTGTCCTCCAACTGGCCTATTAATTGTATCTTGCTTTGGCTTTGGAGAAAAAAATTCCAGGAATATATTAGATTCTGAATATATTATTAACTTTTTTTTTCCTGGTACCGGGATTGAGCCCAGAGTCTTGCATGTGTTAGGAAGGCACTGAATCACTGAGTTATGCCCTCAGCCCTCAGAAACTGTATGGAAATATAAACTTCTGGGACTTCAGTGAGAATGACATGATGATATGATATAAATAAAGATTACCAGCACAGTTATTCCAGGAAGTGTGTTATCAAGTCAGTTCCAGAAGAATTCACATGACTGATGAGGCAGAAGTTAAAAGATGACATTGGAAGACAGATTTTTATAGAGATGGGTTTGCGCTCAAGGGTTGGTGGCCTTTGCTACTGTGTTTTGCTGACTTGCGGTAACAGTAAACTCTCATGGGGAGAAATCAGATGCACATGGGATATAAAATCTCCCTTGGCATCTTGTCTGGCAAATGTCAATTAGAGCTAGATGCTCAATCTTCACTAGCCCTCAGGCTCTGTTTAAGGAAGTTGGTTTAACCATAGAAGACAATGGAGAGTCATTCAGTTGAACAAGAAGATTCCTAAGCATGAACAACATTCACCTCATCCATACAGCCTGCTGGTTTTTCTAAGATCAAGGAATTGGGACTTTATACAAGCCAGTTGTGAAGCTTCAGTGTGCATCATGACTGTGTTTATGAAGTGGGAGTGGGGTAGTTGGAGAGATGGTTCAGTGGTTAAGAGTGCTAGTTGCTCTTCCAGAGGCCCTGGGTTCAATTCCCAGCACCCACATGACAACTCACAACCACCTGTAATCCATTTCCAGGGAATCTGATGCCCTCCTCTGCCTTCTACAGGAACCAGGTGTATATATATATATATATATATATATATATATATATATATATATATATGGTGCATAGATGTACATGCAGGAAAAGAGATATTTATAAAATAACAAACTATAAACACCCAAATAGGTTTTATTGTGCTCTGGTTTATTGCTTTGCCTCAAATAGACACTTCAGGGAGACCCCTGGACTGCAGTCATAGACTTGAAAGCTAAAAGCATGTTTAGGAGGGTTGATCAGACCACAGGCAAAGGGATCGGAAATCACTTTTCCAAAGGTACTTAGCTCATGCTGAAACACCTGCTGCACAGGCCTTCGAAAGACCCTCCGAAAGCCTGGTGGGCTGTAGCTGCTGCAAACTAGGGCAGGGAGCAGGACGTCCCCACCCCACCCTGTCCCCACCTGCCATTTGAGGCCAGACTATCCTTCCCATAAGGATTATCTTGAGCATTTTTCCTGACCTCTGCCATAAGATACACATAGCACTCTTGTACCATAATGTGACTAAAGAGTCCCCAGACATAGCCATATGCCCCCCAGGGGAGAAACTGTGCCCTCTCCTAAGATTATAGCGATGATCACCAGGCTCCAGGAAGGTGTGTTGAGACTGAATCAGAAAGTTTGCTCTAGGATTTGATAGTCAAATGAAAAAAAAAAAAAACACAGACACAAATCAGCAGGGCAAGGATTTAAATTTAGTCAAGTAATCCTTTGTTAGAGAAATGACCACAAATCCATACTGTTTGCATATTTGTTTTAAAGGGACAACCAATTTGATCTCATTTACATCAATCTTGTATAGAAATAAAGGGGGGGTTGCTAAATGCTTACCCAGCATGCATGAAGCAAGCTTGATCCTCAGCATCCCGTAAATTGGGTATGATGGTGCATACTCACATCCCAGCCCTGGGGATGAGGGGAAAATGAGGCAAGCAGACTCTTTTGGTTGCTGCTGCTTGGGCTGAATTGGGTTTTTGAGACATGGTCTCACTATACAGTCCAAGCTGGGCTCAAGGTCATGATCTTTTTGCCTTGGGCTCCCAAGTACTTAGAAAATGGAACTTTAAAAAATGTGGCTAAATGAAGTTAGAACAAGGAGATACTTTTTGTTTTTTCTCTCGGTTTTTTGAGTCTCACGATGTCTGTAGCTCAGGCCAGCCTGGAGCTAGAAACCATCCTCACCCCTCTGGGATTGTGGGTGTGAAGCCCCACACCTGGGTCCAGAGAAGTACTTTTTATTTTGTAGGCTATCCTGTCTTTCTAGCAGGAATCCAGCCTTGCTCTTGAGGAACAAATGTTTAAGGAGACAACAGGGCCACACTGTGTTCTAGTAAAACATCGCTTACATAAGCAGGTCAGATTTAGTTCCCAAGATAAAAAGCCTCGAGTGGGTAGAGAGGCTCCCTGGGAAGGCAGTGGCCGAACGGTAGCCACAGACTATGAGAAGGAACAGTTTCAGCTAATGAAAACATATGTGGCTGCAAAGGAAAACAGAAGTCAAGGAGCCCATGGTTCTAGGGGAAAAAAAATTAACCACAGCTCAGGTGCTTTGTGGTGTTGAGATTGTGAATAGCTCTGGTGTGGAGAGAGGGGAGGACTCTGAGACCTGACTGGCCACATTATGAACCACTGATAGCCAGGTTTACCAAGTCCTTGGGCCTGCGGGGAGTCCTTCTGGGCAAGTTAACAGGGACCTACCTAATTGATGGTGACAAACTCTTACCTTGGAAGCAGGGTTGGTCATAGATTACCAGCTGTGGAGGCCATTGCTCTGCCTGTAATTATCTCATCTGTGAGATCAAGGGCAGGCAGTGTTTTTGTGTGAGAGGAGAGGGAAAGCAGAGGCTATCTTATTCATCATCATTGATGACCAAGGCCTGGACAACTGCTCTTTTCTAGTGCAGATACGTTTTGCTTTATTAAGAAAGAGGAAATCATTGAGACAATAGGATGGAAATCCTGGGTATCTGATGAGGTAAATTTAGGAAGGCCTGGACTAGCAGTAGTCAATAGGTCCTTGCTTACTCCCTTTGGGGAGCTGGAGTTACTTTTTTGTGTGGCTGTGACCAAAATGCCTGAGAAAAGAGCTTTAGGACAGAGGGCTCGTCTGGTCTCACAGTTTCAGAGGGTTCAGCCCACACTTGGTCAGCTCCATGTGCTTGAGCAGAACATCATGGTGATCAAAGCATGTGACAGAGAAGTTCATCACCTCGGGCCAGACAGGAAGCAGAGAATGAGGAAGGAACTGAGGACCCAGGATGACCTTCAGAGCCATGTCCCCAGTGACATACTTCCTCCAATGCTACCTCTTAAAGTTTCCAGAACCATGTCAAGCAGCACTACTGTCTGGGTAACAAGCCTTAACCACGCAAATCTGTGGAGGACAGCTCATTTGGATCATAACATGGTGATGAATGGGGGAGACTGCTGAGAGCCACCCCATCACTCTGGTGTGACTGCTGCATCCCCAGGGTGGATGGATGCCTTGAGACTGCATTAGTTACTTTTCTCATGGATATGACAAAAATGACTGACAGACAAAGAGGGAAGGGTTTATTTGAGTTTTTGTTTCTAGAGAGTATAATCCATCATGGTTTTGGGGGTGTGTGGCAGGAGCATGAGGTGGTCAGTCACATCATGTCCACAGTGATGAAGGAGGAGGAGAAGGAAGAGGAGGAGGAGGAAGGGGGGAGGATGGAGAGGAGAAGAGAAGGAGGAGGGGTGCTGGTGCTCAATCGGATTTCTCCTCTTTCTTCAGTACAGGATTCTAGCCCATAGGATGGTGTTATCCACATGTAGTGTGGGTCTTCCATCTTCAGTTAGATCTTTTTGGAAATACTCTCACAGCCATACCATGGTGATTCTAAATCCAATCAATTCGACAATGAAAATGACCCATTGTAGAAATCTAATGATATGCCTGTTTCCCCTCAATGGGCTGTAATTCGGGTTTCAGATAAGACTCCCTAAGCTGATCATGTCTACTGCCCAGCCTCAGCCAACAGTAGGTACCATTTTTATATGTTAAGACTGCAGGAACCCACTCCCAAAAGGCTGTCTTCTGATCTCTACACAAACACTGTAGTGGAACACACACACACACACACACACACACACACACACACACACACAAGTAAATGCATGAAAAAAGTTATCTTGTCTTTTGTTTTTTTTTTTGTGTTCCAGGTTGACCCTAAATTCTTAATATTTCTACCTCAATCTCCTTAGTGCTGGGATTACAGGATGATGTAATCCCACCACGCCCAGCTAAAGTTTTTGTGGCAGTAAAATATACATAAGGTAAAATTTACTGTGTTAACCATTTTAAGATACATTTCAATAGTTTTAATACATGTGTAATTGTGTAATTATCACCACCATCTATATCCAGAATTCTTCCTCTTCCCATGATGAAACTCCATATCCATTGGACAGTAGCTCCTTATGCTCTTTCATCCCCCGACATCCAGAATTCTCTTCCTGTAGTAATGAACTTGCTTACTTTGGACTTTTCAAGCAAATAACATCATACAAGCTGCTGCTTTTGTGTTTGATGCATTTTCAGTTGGCATAATATTTTCAAAGTTCATCTGCGTTGCAGCATATGGGAATTTATTTTCTCAGACTGAATAGTATTCATTCCAGTGATTATACTTGCCACATTGTACTTATTTATCCATGGGTGGGTATTTGGATTGTTTCTAACCATTGGTAATTATGAATGATGCTGCTATAAATGCTTAGACATGGTGCCCAAGATGGGCTTCTTAAAGTCAGAGATGTGTGGGCGAGCAATACACCCATATTCCAGTGTGGACCACCCTTGATGTGGGGTAGAAACCAGTGTGTGGAGTGAGAAGACATGAACTGTCTTCAGGGACCAGGCAGATGTGTTTTAGGCCATGACTTCCCAAAGTGTGGTTTATAGAACACCTGAGTTCTAGAAAGAGCTGAACAGCTCAAAACAGAGGCTGTTGAAATGTTCAAATTCATCCCAGAAAGGCTGTTTTTCCTCTCCATGTTTTTGGATGAAAGGCTCTGACAATGTGCCATTTCTAAGCATTTCCCAAATGGACCAGACCATAGAATAAGTCCCTTTACCTGACACACCTAGCTGACATTGGAAAGGGTATGCTAAATTCATGCACTGAAGGTGTGTACGTTCTGCAGATGGGATACCTGGTCACTGCTAACAATCAGCATTAAGTTGCATGTAGAAATCAGGCCAGAGTAGAAACCCCTCTAGCAATATGACAGGGCCACAGTGTGGTTGGTTTGATTTTTTTTTTTAACTCTTTCCTCTTTGGGGGCCTGCCACCCAGCTGCCAAATAAACACGTGGAAACTTATTCTTTCTTATGATTGCCTGGCCTTAGCTTGGCTTGTTTCTAGTCAGCTTTTCTTAAATTATCCCATCTACCTTTTGCCTCTTGGCTTTTACCTTTCTCTATTTCTGTATACTTTTCTTTCCTTCCTTTTCTGTCTGGCTGTATTGCTGGGTGGCTGGCCCCTGCTGTCCTCCTCTCCTTTTCTCATTCTCCTTTTGCTCTCCCTCTTACATTCTTCTCCTTCTATTCATTCTCTCTGCCTGCCAGTCCCACCTACTTCTCTCTCCTGCTTTGCTATCATCTGTTCAGCTCCTTATTAAACGATCAGGTGCTTCAGGCAGGCAAAGTAACACAGCTTCACAGAGTTAAACAAATGCAACATAAAAGAATGCAACACATCTTTGCATCATTAAACAAATGTTCCACAGCATAAACAAACGTAACACATCTTTGACTAATATTCCACAACATCACAGAGTCCAAGCAGCATTGTAGTTTCTAATAATTTACTCCATCATGTTTTAAAACAGCACAACTCCAAAACTGTATTCAAAGAAAATACTAATTCTCCATCACTGATGGTGAGAAGCCCTATTCAGAGAGGAAAGTGGCCTAGAGACATGTACAGACATTTGAATTTCATGGGTTGGAAACCATAAAAGAAGACAACCATTAATATATAGTGGCCAACTGTTTTTTCCCTCTAATTAAGACTTGCACTCTCTGTTCATTTCATTTTACATTTAAATATGACATTTTTTTAAAAAAGGTTTTTCAAGACAGGGTTTCTCTGTGTAGCCCTAGCTGTTCTGGAACTCACTCTGTAGACCAGGCTGGCCTTGAACTCAGAGATCTGCCTATCTCTGCCTCCCAAGTTCTGGCATTAAAGGCCTGTGCCAATACTGCCTGGCTAAATGTGACATCTTAATATTAAAAAAAAAAATGGGACATAGGCTTGCCAACGGTGTACCTCAGTGGTAGATTGGGGACTTAGTATGTCGTCAAGGCCCTGGGTCCAATCCCCAGTACCATGTAAATAACATTTAAAAGAGAATCTATAGAGCTGGCAGATACCTCAGCAGGTAAATGTACTTGCCACCAAGCCTGACAACCTGAGTTGATCCTTCGACCCTATAGGGCAGAGGGAGAGAATCAACTCCCCAGAGTTACAAATCTCCAGAACCAAGGCCAAAAGGAAGAAAGACTTCATTTCCTAACAACATAAGACCTTTACACTTCAGAAATATCACTTTATGAAAACCTTGCTTCATTTTTATCAAAGGTTTCATATGGTAGTTTGAATGTTAAATGTCCCCCACCAGTTCATGTGTTTCAACATTCAGTCCACAGTTCAGTTGGTGGCACTCTTTTGGAAGGTTCTAGAACATTTAGGAAGTCAATCCTGGCTAGAAGAATGGGTCACTGGGGGTGGGTTTGAGACCCCATGTTCTCCCTACTTTCTGCTTCCTGACTAAAGAGCCGGTGTGGCCAGCTGCCTCATGACTCTGCTGCCATGCCTTCCTCACCACGACAGACTGTGTCTCCTCAATGAGACAAAATAAACCCCTGCTCCTTTAAATGGGCTCCAGTTCACTCAGAGCAACAAGAAAAGCCACTACCACAGCCCGTAAGAGTGGCACCTTATGGCCCTCCTCACCTCTGAAGCTGGGGAAAGCACTGATAGCAAAGACTGAGTTCTTGGCTGCTGGCATGAGGGAATGAGAAAGTGAAGATTTCTCCACACACTGTTCTCTGAAAGGCCAGAAACAAGACAAGAGCAACTTGCTCATGTGAGTCACAAATGGGGCTTTTAGACCATTCTGGGCACTAGATGAAACAGTTGGAGTGTTCGCCTGTATGTTCTAGTCACTGTGAAGACACGGCCTTGCTCCATAGCACAGGCTAGCCTCTGAATTGGGATCCTTCTGCCTCTACCCACAAGTACTGATATCTGTGCACTTTGAATAATTTCGAAGTTGTGTGTACTGCCTAACGCTGAGCAAATGCTCTATAAAGTCGCCACCCTGTCTGGCTCTGGGAACAAAGACCAGAAGTCTGCACGTGTTCAGTACAGACAAAATGTTTTTTTCTTGACCGTTTCCTGTCTGTAGCTGGCTGACTCTATGGTGTGGAAGCTGCCTGTCTAAAACATTGTCAGGCTGGCATTTATTATATTTCCTTTTTTGCGTCCTAGAGATGTACTGATTGTACTGATGGAAAAACACTCGACCACTGACATGGATCCCCAGCCCTTTAAAAAAATTTTAAAGAATTTTGAGACAGGATCTTATTACATTGACCAATCAATCTGGTCTTGAACTCACTGTGTTAGTCCAAATAGGCCTTGGATTTGTAATCCTCCTGTCTCAGTCTCCAAAATAGCTGAGATTACAAGACTGTGCCACTAGGCCCAGCTCATTCCATATTTATAGGAGGGGTTCAAACAAACTACTTGTCTAAATTTCTAGAGAGATTAATAATGAAATTAAAACTCCTGCATTTCCTCTTGTTAGTGGGGATTACTGAAGGTGAGGATACATCAGGATCACCCCCACAGTGAGAGGACCCTAAGTGTCTTCCTCACTTCTCTACCCCGTAGGGGCTCAGATTCAGTGGGTCTCAGATGAAGGCCCAGAATTTGCATTTACGAGTTCCAGAATCATGTTGAGCACCATGGGGACTGCCAAGGAACAAGAAATGCCCCCCACTGATAGTCATGCAGTACACGGCTGAATGTTTGTAGAGGATGATGGGTGGACTGAGATAGAGGGACCCACTTCTCCCTGGGCAGTGGGCAGGTGTTAGCATTGCCACGATGGAATCACTGTTTAAAATCTGTTTCAATCCCTACCAGCATTACAATAACTTGGATTTTTGTAAATACCCCCTTCTGATGCTCATTTTTATATATTCGTGGTGGGGTAGGGTGGGGTGGAGGGCTATGATTTCCTAATGGGTGATTGTGTCTTGCTTCCCTGGTGGCCTTCAGGAAAAGAAACTTTCCGTTAAACATCCAACTTGACTACTCTTGTGCCGATACCAGCTGTTTTGAACACTCCATGGACACTTAGAAATGCTCTGCAGCTAACACCATTGCTTGCTCTGGCTCCTGAAGGAAGAGCAGTCGTGGGAAACGCAGTCCTAGCTATTTTAAACAGCACCAGAAGTTTTGCTGTGGCAACCAAACCTTAGAGAACTCTGAATAACATTGTAACCATGTCTACTCAGCCCAGAGGGAGAGTGCTTCCCAAACCGCTGCAACTGGTACTGAAAGGAGAATGTAGTGAATGGTGCAAATACAAACCCACATTTGCATGGGAGGTTTGTTGTGACTGGTAGAAGACTCCCCTTGCCCTTCCCCTTTCTAGTTATGTAAGAACTTCTGTTCACTTGGTGAGTTGGAGGAGAGGCCCAGACATTTGACTGCTGCAGAGAAGGCAGCTGAACAGTCTGAGGAAATGACCTGGTGGGAGCAAAGGGAACAGTGGAGGCAGAGAGAGGATGAACAGCAGAAACTGAGAAAGCATAGACAACTGTAAAGAGCCAGGTGTGGTGGCACATGCCTTTAATCCCGGCACTAGGGATCTCTGCAGAGAAGGGTGGATCTCTATCAGTTAGAGCCAGCCTGGTCTATAGTGAGTTCCAGGCCAGCCGAGGCTACACAGTGAGACCCTTTCACAAACAAACAAACAAACAAAAGAGAAACTGCAGGCCCTGATCTCTCAAAGAGTTCTAAAAAGCTGTCAGATCTTCAGGGCCAAGGCTCTTGAGTACTTCTGGCCTGAAAGCTACACTGGGCACTGCCAAGGGTTGAGCAGTTGAAACTTCATAGATCCACACAAGTGCAATGGCACCGGGAGAGCAGAGTCCTCTTACCTGCGACCTAGGTGAGGACTGCAAGCCTGGAGGGCTCCACCTGCTGCTGTGCCTGCCTACCTGCTGCCAATTGCCCACTGCTTTCAAGTGCCAAGGGCTACCTACCACCACTTGAACTTTTTCTCCTTGCTTTCCCACAGTTTCCATCTGGGTAGAGCAAACTGACCCCAGCCAGCTGGTTGATAACAGTCCCAACAAGAATCTCCCATCTCTACAATCACAGAGGCATTAAAGAGTTCTACTTTATTATCTCTTTCTTCCCAAGGTATCTCTGGAGTTCTAGATATGTTAGAGAGTGTCCAGTTGTCTCTAACCAGCTTTGAGACAACCTTTTGGTCAGTCTCTGGCTTTCAGAAAAGGAAGAGTATCCAATGGACTTTGTAGAAAAAGAAATATGTTAAGGAATGTAGTGATCCTGTCTATTGTCCCACTAGCCAGCTCCCCAATAATGACATGGAGACTTATTATTAATTATGAAAGCTCGGCCTGTAGCTTAGGCTTTTTCCTAACTGGCTCTTATAACTTAAATTAATTCACTTCTATTAATCTACTTTTTGCCCCGTGGCTTTTTACCTTTTTTTCATTCTATATGTCTGACTCCCTCCATGTCTTGTTTGTGTTCTCTCTTTTCTTCTTCCCAGAGCTCCCTCTGCCCTGAAGTCCTGCCTATACCTCCTGCCTAGCTATTGGCCATTCAGCTTTTTATTAAACCAATCACAGCAATATACCTTCACACAGTGTACAAATATCCCACAACAAATGAAGGGGTAATTTGTATCCCAATACTCTAACTAGGGATCTAACTGGGTGGTAGAGCTTGAACTTAGCAATGTACAAGGCCATCTGTTCTACTTTAGACACTAGCATCAGAAAAGGAAATTCTGGTGTATCTTCATGTTTACTAGTGTTGAAGACTCAAAGGAAGACCATGCCAGAGCCCTTCTGTATTTAGTCACGGTACACCAAAGCTTTCTCCATACAGTCAGGCTCAGAATTGGCAAAGACTTCTGTAAATGGATGTTTCCTGTCATGACCACTGGTTCCCTGTCCTGGCAGCTGCTTCCAAATTACCACACAGAGATGTAATATTAATTACAAATGCTTGGCTGATAGCTCAGGCTTGTAACCAGCTAGCTCTTACACTTAGATTAACCCATAATTCTTATCTATGTTTAGCCACGTGGCTTGGTACCTTTTCTCAGTACGACATCCTTATCTTGCTTCTCTGCATTTTGCCAGCAACTCCTCTGACTCAGCCCTTCCTCATCCCATTGTTCTCAGTTTGAATTTCCCACCTAAATGTATCCATTTAGCTATTAGCCCATCAGCTTGTTTATTAAACCAATCACCCCAACATATATTTGCACAGTGTAAAGGAATATTCCGCAGCAGACTTCCTCCAGTCTGAGTGCAAATGTTGACAGTGTGTGCAAGTACCAGTGTTTACCATGGATTGATCAGTGTGTGCAAAAACTAGCAAGTGCAGCTCCCTCCTTCAAGAGTGTAGTGGTATTTGCTCCAGCCATGACCTTGGGCTATAGGGCCGGAAGGAGGTGGTGCTTCTTGCCATTGTACATGACCTCTTAAAAGGAAAGGGAGAAGGGCTGCAGGCCCCTTCTCCCTGCTGCATACTTCCTGGTCTGATCAAACCGCCAGGTGGATTGGCTTCCAGTCAGATCAGAGGACAAGTTCTGCTGTCTACTCCGTTCTGTAATCATGAGTGTATTTCCTCAGTTTATATCTTAATAAATCCCTATTGCCCATTAAATAGACTCATGTGGATTGATTTTAACACAAGTGGTTTACAGCCTGAGACTGCTGGCTCTCAGACTCCTACACAGTCTAGTTGACACCTCCTCCTGTGCTGTGCATAATAAACACACTGAGGTTCTGGGCTGTACAGTAGGAGATACACTCCATCTGAGCAAGCATAGCCACCTGATCCCAGTTTCACTGTACTCTGTGTCTGTTTTTTCTTTATTCCTTTGATGTCCTCAGGATTTTCAGGACCAAGCTATTCAGGATACAATACAGGGGAGCAGAGATCCTCCAGTTAGGAATACAGTCAAGCTAGCATATGACCTTCGCTCTGTGAGACCAGGCCTGATGCTGTGCTGTTGAACTGTGAAATGATGATGCATTTATATTTTGAGGAGTTTGTTTAAAAAAAAAAAGAAAAACATAAACAAAAATGATATGAAACTAATATAGACCCTGACATAAAAGGATATTTTCAGTATATTTTTCTTTTATCATTTGAGCTTTGGGGGCAGAGGTGGGGGGATATGGCATTATGGACAGAAGGTACAGATAACCACTTCTGAACCCCTGCATTCTGATAAGTAAGACATACTGATTTCAAGAGGACCCAAAGAACTGGAGGACCTGTGTTGTCAGGTGTGATGCTGTAGATGTTACCAACAAAGCTGCATCTGGATGCCCAAGGCCACATGCAGAGATGCCTCTGCTGGGAGCCTCTGAGACCCAGACAGAGACAAACTATATGAGTGCCAAGAAGCTCAAAGGAAGAGCCATGCAAACTAAGAAACAGACATGTGCTTAGAGAAACTGAGCTCTGGTCCCTCCACCATAGCTTGTGGAGTTCTTTTCCAGAAGGAAAGACCTCAGGGTCAATATGAATGACAGGAGCTTTCAAAGAAGTTGAGAAAATCATTTTCAGGAACTGAGGACTATTGTAGAAATTATTTTAAGGTGTGTTACTTTTGTTTATGTTGCATTTGTTTGTCTGTATAAAAGATCCCTAACTAGCCAAGACCACTTGGAGCTTCATGAGCAGTTAGAAAGATGGAAGCTGTGTTACTGTGCCTGTCTAAAACACCTGATGGTCTAATAAAGAGCTGAACAGCCAACAGTGAGTCAGGAGAAAGGATAGGCGGGTCTGGCAGGCAAAGAGAATATATAGAGGGAAAAATCTGGAAGGAGAAAGAAGTAGCCAGAGAAGGAGGAGGACTCCAGTAGCCAGCCACCCAGCTACACAGCCAGCCATGGAGTAAGAGTAAGATTTATATAAGAGAACAGGAAAAGCCCAGAGGTAAAAGGTAGATGGGATAATTTAAGTTAAGGAAAGCTGGCAAGAACCAAGCCAAGCTAAGGCTGGGCATTTATAATTAAGAATAAGCCTCCATGTGTAATTTATTTGGGAGATGGGTTGTGGCCCCCCCAAAAGGACAAAAACAACCAAGAACAGAGGACAAATAGAATCTTATTGTTGGAAGTGCACATTGATGGTCAAGAATATTAATTCTTTAAAAGTCCATACATTTAAGCCGGGCGGTGGTGGCGCACGCCTTTAATCCCAGCACTCGGGAGGCAGAGGCAGGCGGATCTCTGTGAGTTCGAGGCCAGCCTGGTCTCCAAAGCGAGTTCCAGGAAAGGCGCAAAGCTACACAGAGAAACCCTGTCTCGAAAAACCAAAAAAAAAAAAAAAATATATATATATATAAAAAAAAAAAGTCCATACATTTATACTTCCTAATGAAATTCCATGCTTTCAAAGACAAGGAGAAAGCTACAGAAGATCCTAAAGAGAGAGAATAGAAAGCTTTCCTCAGAAAAAAGAAAAATCTCATTGGTGCCAAGTTCTTCATTAGGGACACTTGGTGCTAACAGTGACCAAAGCAAAGTTGCAATGGGACTTACTTTAAATTCGTGTTTATCTATAATTTAAGAATAGAAATGAAAACCACAAGCAGTTTGCACCACCTTCAGAACATTTATTAGATGATTACTCAAAGATGTACTCCAACCATATAAAATATTCATCCAAGGAAAAGATAAATGGAATATAAGAAAATTACAGCAAATGAATAATGTAAAATCCTAGATAAGCCTAAGTAGCACTAATGGCCTTGCTTTTGAAGTTTCTGGTAATAATTAAGAAAATATCCCTAAAAGCTCAGATACAGCCTGGGTAAATATGGTAAAACTTCTCTTCTTGCCTTAAATAAGAGGGACCGGAGAGATGGCTCAGCAGTTAAGTGCACTGGCTGTTCTTCCAGAGGACCCAGATTTGATTCCCAGCACCCACATGGTGACTCACAACCACCTGTAACTTCCACCTCTTTCTGGCCTCTGTGGACACCAAGCATGTATGCGTGGCACAGCCATATATGCAGGGAAACACTCATGAACATAAAATTTAAAATAAACTAAAGAAAATACATATGAGAGAAAAGTTCCTTTTTTCTAATTTTTTTTTTTTAAGTTTTTCGAGACAGGATTTCACTGTGTAGTTTGGGTACCTGTCCTGGATCTCGCTCTGTAGCCCAAGCTGGCCTCGAACTCACAGAGATCCACCTGACTCTGCCTCCTGAGTGCTGGGATTAAAGGCGTGCCCCACCACCACCTGGCCCTTTTTTCTAATCTTTTAAAGATATGTTTTTTGCTATGTGTGTGTCCATGTTTGGGTGTGTACACATGTGTGTGAACGTGCATGAACACCTGGGCCTATGTGCAAAGACTAGAAGGAAGCCCAGGTTCCTTCCTCCATCACTTTCCACTGGCTCCTTTGGTGTAGACTCCGTCCCTGAACGTGGGGATCTGCTAGGCTGGAAAGCAATAAGCCTGAGATTCTCCTGTCTTCAGCCTCCTTGGAGCTGGGATTACAGGATGCCCAGCTGGTATGTGCATGCCAGCTATCTGAACTCCTGTCCTCATGACGGCATAGGAAACACTCCTAACCATGAACCACCTCTCCAGCTCCTTTTTTCTGATTCTTATGAAGGTTTATTTTTTCCTATTAAACTAGCTACAGTATCATTTCTATGCTAATTCTAAGACTGAAAATGGATATTCTTACCATTGCCTTCAGAAATTTCACTTTCTCTCTCTCTCTCTCTCTCTCTCTCTCTCTCTCTCTCTCTCTCTCTTTTTTGTTTTTGTTTTTGTTTTTCAAGACAGGGTTTCAATGTGTAGCTTTGCGCTTTTCCTGGAACTCACTCTGTAGCCCAGACTGGCTTCGAACTCACAGAGATCCGCCTGCCTCTGCCTCCCAAGTGCTAGGATTAAAGGCGTGCGCTGCCGCCGCTGCCGCCGCTGCTGCCACTACCACCACCCGGCTAGAAATTTCACATTTTAAGAATAACATGTTCAGGGGCTGGAGAGATGTTCAGTGGTTAAGAGCACTGGCTGCTCTTCCAGAGGACCCAGGTTCAGTTCCCAGCACCCACACGGCACTCACAACTGTCTGTAATTCCTGTTACAGGGGATCTGACACCATGGCAAAACACCAATGCACATAAATACGAATAAATAAATAAATAAATAAATAAATAAATAAATTATTTTTTAGAACAACATGTTTGCAATAGAGTTTTGGTGAGTGGTTCTAACTGACTTAGATGAATCACCTCATGAACCCTCTCATTCCTTTGCTTCTTTGGAACTAAACAGAATTCACGGGCATTCTGATAGGAATTTCAGACAGTCTGATCTTGCTGATGTCACAGGGGAGGGGTGTGGGTTTTTGATACTTCTGGGGATGTCCCTTCACCCTAGAGAAGTCTTCCTGAAGTTTGTAGAAATGGACACCCTCTTGCTGTCTCTCCCCTGGCACCACTGCGCACTACACTCCGTGGCTCTGCAAACTACACATTCTGCTTTGAAGTTTCAACTTCTTTTGTTTTGTCAAAGTTACAGTTTCTAGTTCCCATTCTCCCGTGGCTTTGGAGATTCATGAGAGATGATGGTCAACTATTAGTACTTATTTGCAATGTGAAAAAGATCCCTAACTAGCCAAGACCACTTGGAGCTTCATGAGCGGTTAGAAAGATGGACTCCTGCAAAACAATCCCTTAGGAGCTTACTCTGGAAATTCACAGCAGAAAGGAAAGAGCTCAGAGCTATCAAGAAATGTCAGAAAACTGGGCCGCCCAGATGCACTAAGAAAATGTTACATCAACAGCCCCATATATGTCAGAATGGGACATCGGAAAATGCAAAACAGTAAGACTACCCTAGACAACATGTGCAAAGGTTGTGATGGTACCTGGGGAGGGTTTTGTAAGAGCGATGGGCTGGGAACCCCAATATTCTGATAGCTTTCAGGACGTGTTCCAGCAGCTATCGCTAGCCCCCATCCCTGGGATCTATTTTGGTTCTCCCATCACTGATCTGCCATACCTCTGTGGCTCCTTGAAAGATGGGCCTTTCTCTCTCTCTCTCTCTCTCTCTCTCTCTCTCTCTCTCTCTCAGTGTGTGGCAGAACACAGGTATACAGCAAACAGCAGCCAGTTCTCTCTCTCTCCCTCAGTTAGTGTGGGACAGAAGACAGATATACAGCAAGTAGCAGCAGCCAGCAGCCTCTCTCATACACTCAGAGGACATTGGCAAATCTGGACCAAGTCCAAACCTGCATTGTGGTTTTTCAGGCCATCACCATCTCCTCCACCACTCTGCCAGATTCCCAGGTCCTCCTAAGCTCAACCAGGGTTTCAGCGGATTCCAGCTTCCCATGGATATTACACGCAAATGGATGTAAGAGATGGGGAGCTTCAGGCCAAACTTGCAGTTCAACCCTTTTTTAAAACAAAACAGTTCTCCAAAATATGGTCCTGATTGTCAGGGTGATGGCAAGAGATGCAATATATTAATATTTGCACATGGGGTTGCTTAAACGAAGCTTCCTGATACCAAGATGTTGTCAATGGAATACAGTCATCTCAAGGACCACAAACTGAAGCTACTGTAGAGTTTTCTTCTTGAACTGTTTCTTGATAGATTTTTCATAATGTTAGATGGGTCCCAATATTGTGTGATTCTCCCTCCCCACTACTCTTAATTATTTTTTTCCAGACTGTGCGATACTAAGGAAACCTGTAATGCCTTTCCATTCCTGTATGGAACAGGATGTCCACATACTGTCTGATGAATAAATTTTCATGTTTTCTAAGATTAAAAAATAAATACACAAAGACTGTATGTATGTATGTATGTATGTATGTATGTATGTATGTGTATATATAATGTATATATACAGACCTGTATAGCACCAATATGGCTGGAGAAAGAGGAGAGGGAGTCAGAGACAGAGGTGAAGAGGGAGAGAGGGGGCTGCAGATCCCGTCAAGGCTGCAGCTTTAGTCTGAGTTCATGACTTTTAGGTATAAAAGACAAAGGTTCTTGAGGCCTGAAAATATCAGATTTGTGGTTTGCTAGCATCACATTCGTTACAAAATGGATAACGGGACAAAAGGAGGTCTTAGGAGCTCCTTTAGAAAATGGTTGCAGGAGGCCAAATGATGGATGCAGAGTGGTGGGCCAGGAACGCAGCAGGATGCAGGCTCAGTGTGCCCTGGTTTGTGGGGTGAGGGAGGAGTCTGGGTTACCTTGGGATATGTTGACTTTATGGTCCCAATGAGACATCCAGGAGGAGATGTTGTTTGTTTGTTTGTTGAGACAAGGTCTCACTGTGTAGCCCTGTAGGCCAGGCTGGCCTTGAACTCACAAAGATCCACTTGCCTCTGCTGAGCCTAAAGGCATGCTCACCATGTCCAGTTCTTCCAAGGACAGGACACACGTTGGAAGGGGAATTAAAGTTTGGCAAATTTAAATTTGGAGTTTACTGTTTGGAGGAGATGGCTCAGTGGGAAATGGCCCTTGCCCTTAGGTGGCCTAACCACCTAAATCCCATCCCCAGAGCCCACAAGACCACCTGAGTTTGATTCCTGGAGCCTATGTGTTGGAAGAAGAGAAGTGACTCTCACAAACTGTCCTCTGACCACCAAACCATGGCATACATGTGCCCACATACACTCACGCAGTAAATAATTTAAAAAATTTTAATGTAGGAATTGCTGTGTATGGGCTACAGCTGTGAGGAAGTCACATATACCGGGCAGAAACTCTGGCCTAGGGCCTGGCAGTGTTCTCTATACAGCCTGCAAGCTAGCTATAACCCGTATCAGCCTGTTTCTCACCGTTGAATGGAATACCTTTGGCCAGATCTCTTATGAGAGCAATCATTTGGGTTGGACGTGTAGTTCAGTGGAAGAGAGCTTGCCTATCATGCTTGAGGCCCTGGTTTGATCATGACAGAAAGAGAAATGAACAAGCAAGGAAAAATATGAGCTTATGAGGGCCATTCTCATTCAAACCACAGCACAATCCTCTTCATGTGTTTTGATGGTTGAGAATACACTCCAAAGTGGTGTGTGTGTGTGTGTGTGTGTGTGTGTGTGTGTGTGTGTGTGTGTGTTGGGCAGGGTCTCATGTAACTCAGGCTGGCTGTCAACTTGCTATGTAGCTAAGGGTTACCTTGAACTTCTGAACCTCCTGCCTCCACCTCTGCTAATCCAGCCTCAGCTACTGGGTGTTGGGATCACAGTGTGCACCTCTAGCCTACGTCTTGCTAGTGATTATTTTTTTAATTAGCATGTAAAGGAATACATTTCATTATGGCATTGTCTTCAGTTTTTTAAACTGTTTATTTATTGGGTAGGGGAAGTTAGGTGTACATGCCAGAGTGTACATGTGGAGGTCAGAGGACAACTGAGGGGTGTCACTTCGCTCCTACTGTGGGAGGTCCAGGGATCGAACTCAGGGACATCATGCTTGGTGGTAAGAGTCCCTACTCTCTGAGCCATCTTGCTGGACCCAATATGTCATTTTCACGCTTTGATTTTGTCGATTCTCCTTATCCCCTTGTGCTGGTCAGTTCTTGGCAGCTTGACATAAGCTAGAGTCACCCGAGAAGAGGGAATCTCGATTGAGGGACTGCCTCCATCCAATTGGCCTGTGGGCATGTCTGTGGGGGTCTTTTCTTGATTGGTGATTAATAAGAGAGAGCCTGGATCACCATGGGTGGTACCACTCCTGGGCAAATGATCCTGGGTTGTGTAAGAAAGCAAGCTTGGCAAGCCATGAAAAGAAACCACAGTCTGTGTTCCTCTGTGTCTCTGCTCTAGTTCCTACCCCCAGGCTCCTGCCTTGAGCTCCTGCCCCAACTCTCCTAGATGATGGACTGTATGTACCCTGTAGGCTGAAAGAAACCCTTTCCTCCCCCAGAGTCCCTTTTGGCTATGATGCTTACCATAGCAACTGAAATCAAATTAGGACACCCCTCTTCTCCACAATGTCCTTACCCCTGCCTTGTGCCCTTCTCCCCAAGCCGTCTCTTTTCAGCTGCCATGTTCCAGCTGCTCTATTGTGTCCCATCCCCCGACTCAAAACCTCTTTTTTTCCCATCTGTGGTTCCCTTTCTGGTTATATGATGTCTATCCAGGCTCACACTCGCACATATATATTTATATACATAAATTAGAAGCTAGGATCCACATAGGAGAGATACCGTATGGTATTTATCTTTCTGTATCACTTATTATAACAGTGTGCTGATATTTTATCTGTGCACCCCAATAAAGCTTATCTGAGGATCAGAGGAAAAAGCCAGCCACTGTATTAACATAGAAGTCAGGCAATGGTAGCACACGCCTTTAATCCTATCACTTGGGAGGCAGAGATAAGTCTGTGAGTTCAAGGCCACACTGGGAACAGAGCCAGGCATGGTGGTACATACCTTTAATCCCAGCACTAACCGTAAAGGTCAGGAGGTCTGTACAGACAGACAGGAAGTGACAGAGCTGGGCAGGAAGAAGAAGTGATGTAGCTGAGTAGAAAGAGAAAATGAGATGCAGAACAGAAAGGCATATAGGCGTGGGTATACAGGAAGTAGGTCCCTTTGGTGGAGGATCTCCAAGTGGTAAGAATGTGGCTGGCTTCTTTCTGCTTTTCTGATCTCTCAGCTTTTTACCCCAATATCTGGCTCCGGGTTTTTTATTAATAAGACTGTTTAGCAATTCATCTACATAAGAGTATCCAGAGCCATTCATTTTTCTGCAAATTTCCTTTAATGACTAAATTAATTCCATTTTTGCATTTGTATCACATTTTCACTAGCCATTGATCCATTGATGAAAATCTAGTCTGGTCCCATTTCCTTGCTATTGTGAGTAAAGTAGACAGAAGTATAGTATGTAGTAGGGCAGAGACTCCTTTAGGTACCTGAACAAGTGGTGTTTTAGAACACACCCACCCCTTGCTTCATCTGGCCCCGCCTCCCAGTTGCCCTTCTGCTGGCTTTTGGGTCATTTCCGGTTCATCTTTGGTCTCGCCCTGCCCCACTAAATCCAAACCAACCTTGGATGAGTGAATGAACCAGATCTAGAGCACAGATAGAAACACAGCCATGTGCCACTTATCATCCAGGGTGTGCTGTAAAATGTGTCACCAAGCAGTTTCATCTTTGTGCAGACACCACAGAGTGACTTGTATAACCTAGATGGCATAGATTAATCACTACCCTTGGTCTTGACACCATTAAGATGAACTAGACATGAGATTTGCTGCCCACATAATGCAGCCTGTTCCTTTTTTTTTTTTACATAGAAGGTTTATGCTTTAAAGTAACAACACAAAAGAGAAAGATGGCATTGTAAATGCACAAACAAGTAGCAGATTATTGTGTGTGTCCATCTTCATATGTGCTGTAGTTCTTCACAGGGAAGGCAGGAGGTGTGTTTGTGCCTCATTGCCACAAGAGGGATGCTTTGGACTGATGTAACAGACCTGGAAAAAATGAAGATATTCTAAAGAGAGACAGTGTCTCCCAATCTATCAGACTACTGAAACATTGGACTGTAAAGAAATGAGAACTTCCCCCTTCCGAATCTTGCTCTGGGAGAAGAAGAAGGTCCCAGCCAGAGGGGAACTTGTCTCCCGGAAAGAGATTTCACAGAGTTCTAACAGCTTCACAGTCCTCTGACAGGGTGAGCCTGAAGCCCAGACAGTGATGGGCCACACCTTTTGCGGAATGCTAGATGTGCATAGCCTTGGTCCTCGATTTAGACATTAATCTCACTCAGGATCCCAAAGATAGACTTGGGAGGGGTCACCTGCTCACTTTGTCCTTGCCAATGTGGCCACGTTGAATAAATCTCCTTTTCCAATTTCCACTATTATTGGACTCTTTTAATTGGCTTTTCAAGGATGGGTGGCTGAACCTGGGTTGAGGCACAGGCCATGACCCCCAAATCAGAGATGCTAGGATGGCTGCTAATGTCATTAAGCAGTAAGAACTTTTCAACTTCATGATAACCTTCTAGAGTCACTGTGTTCAGCCCACTGTTGTTGTATTGTTTTGAGACAAAGTCCCACTCTGTAGCCCAGGCTGGCCTTAAACCTTTAGCAATCCTCTTACCTCAGCCTCTTGAGTGCTGGAATTGTGATGTGAGTTATGCGCAACTCTGGGCAGTCCCTTGTTAATCATAATATCATTACACCAGATGTGGCAGCATGTTAACATGGGAAGTTATCTCTGTGATAGGACAGCAAGCCCTTTGGGTAGTGATATAGCAGAAATGGTACAGTTTGTGTCAGATGGTACAGTTTTTTAACTGGGAAGCTTATGGGACAAACCATACAGAGAATTACAGGTGAGAAACTAAAGATATTCCCATCTGCTTGTTTTGTTACTCTGATTTTGGGAGGGAGACCATCTTCAGAGCGAGGTCGATGGAGGAGGCTGGATGTCTGGGAGTGGAGAAAACCTGAAGCAGTCGTGGCATGTGGTGGAAAAGTTCAGACGGTGACGCATCCTTGTAAGAGCCCTGGTGGTAGCGAGACCAAGTGAGGCAGCAGGCAGTGGTGGTGCCCAGCTGGATCCAGCAGTACTTAGGGCAGGAATAGAGATGCTGGATGCCTGAATCCATTCTGAGACTTCTCATGTCCAGATCGATGTAACCAGTAGGTAAAAGGGAGAAAACTGGAGAAGGGGGCCGGGTGGTGGTGGCGCACAACTTTAATCCCAGCACTCGGGAGGCAGAGCCAGGAGGATCTCTGTGAGTTCGAGGCCAGCCTGGGCTACCAAGTGAGTTCCAGGAAAGGCGCAAAGCTACACGGAGAAACCCTGTCTCGAAAAAAGCAAAAAAAAAAAAAAAACAAAAGCAAAAAAAACAAAAACAAAAACAAAAACAAAAACAAAACAAACAAACAAACAAAAAAACGGGAGAAGGTTGGCCCAAAAGAGGTTTATGTGAGAGATCATCAGAAGGAAATGGAACCGTTTTCCTTAAAAATGCAGTGCGAGGCAGTTTTAAGAAGTGAGTGTCTCAGCCTGGAGGTGGTGGCACACACACCTTTAATCCCAGCACTTGGGGGCAGGGGAGAGGCAGGTGGATCTCTGTGAGATTGAGGCCAGTGCTGAGCCAGTTCCAGGATAGCCAGGGCTGTTACACAGAGAAATCCTGTCTCGAAAAAACAAAACAAAACAAACAAATGAAGAAGGAGGAGGAAGAGAAAAAAGAAGAAGAAAGAGAAGGAGAAGGAAGAGGAGGAGGAGGAGGAGGAGGAGGAGGAGGAGGAAGAAGAAGAAGAAGAAGAAGAAGAAGAAGAAGAAGAAGAAGAAGAAGAAGAAGAAGAAGAAGAAGAAGAAGGAGCATCTGTCTTGTCTTCTGTTTTCATGACAGCCAAACAGAAGAGCAAAGGGTCTTTTCCTCTCACCTCTTCAATTCCTGCCTGAGATGAGATGTAGGTTTTGTCTTTGCTGGCTGCCAGGCTGGGCTGTTAGCAGCTTGGAGATGGTGCCAACAGGAATCTCTGGAAACAGCTGCCTTCCTGGAGTTCTCTTGCTTGGAGATCTTGCAAAGGAGCTTGCGTGCTCCTTTGTCTTGTCAGCATGCTGAGATTTACTGATCTGTGTTAAAATACTGTTTAGAGAACTACTTCCTTGGAGGTCCCTTTTCTTACAGAGGATGGACACCATGTAATGAGGATACTCTTGCTGCTGTTTTATTTTTTCATCTTGGGCAATCTGTCTTTTATCAACAGGGACCTGTGCCTACCATGAGCTCTCAAGGGTTGAAAAATGAAGCTGTATTTCTCCTTTTCACACACAAGGTGAGGAAAATGAAACCAGGAAGAGCTGGGAAAGAGAGAAATAAGGGGGTGAAAATGTGTAAACTGGGATAGCAGACGCAGGTAGGCAAGCTGCAGGGTATGGTGACATTTTATTTGTGCTTTAATAAATAAAGCTTGCCTGGAGATCAGAGGGAAAAGGCCAGCCATTATAAGTAAACAAAGAAGTCAGGCAGCCGTAGCACACACCCTTCATCCTATCAGGCAGGATCTCTACTAAGGAACAGAGCCAAGCGTGGTGACAAGCCTTTAATCCCAGTACCCACTGTAGAGATCTGTAGGTCTGTACAGACAGACAGAAAGTGACAGAGCTAGGTAGGAAGAGGAAGTGATGTAGCTGGGCAGAGAGAGCAAATCAGAGGGCAGAACAGCAAGGCATATGTGCATGGGTAGACAGGAAGTAACTCGCATTTGGAAGCTGCAGAGTTGGTGAGGTGAGGTTGGCTGGTGGCTTTCCCTATTTCCCTGATCTCTCTAAGGCTTTCACTCCTATATTTGGCTCCATGTTTTTTTTAATTTAATAAGGCCATTTAGAAATTCATCTACAGCAGGGAGATGATAAAACAGCTGAATCGACATGTTTTCTTGGTGTAATGGGTAGATCGGAGAAGGTTGTACTTATAAATATTTCCTTTATCATAACATCCCTATCCTAGAAACATCAAACTGTCTTCTAACTAGAGAATTTTGTTATGGAATCATGCAATGGGGCCAGAAGAAATGGCTGCATGTCAAACAGTCTGGTCTGAGTGTTTTCTTTTCAACTTGTTGGTTGCATGACAATGTCTGCCCCTACAAAGGGAAAATCATAATAGGACTTGTATCGTGGGTCCCTTGTGATAAACTGAGACAATCCACCAAAAGCTCTTAGTGCAGTGTTTCTCAACCTTCCTAATGCTGCAAGCCTTTAATACACAATTTCTCATGTTGTCATGACCCTCAGTCATAAAATTATTTCGTGGCTACTTCATAACTGTAATTTTGCTACTGTTAAGAATCATCATTTAGGGCCAGCAATGGTGGCACAAGCCTTTAATCCCAGCACTCAAGAGGCACAGGCAGGCAGGTATCCGTGAGTTCCAGGCCAGCCTGGGCTAAACAGAGAAACCCTGTCTCAAAAACAAACAAACCAACCAAAGCCAAAACCAACCTACCAAGAAAACAAAAGTACCATAATGTAAATATCTGCTTTGTAGGATATCTGATATGCGACTCCTGTGAAAGGGCCCTTTGACCTCCCAAAGGGGTCGTAATCCACAGGTTGAGAACCCCTGTCTCAGTGCTACACGGGGCACATACACAAATGTGGGTCCAAACAGGTCTCTTTAATTGAAAAAAGTGTGATATCTAATCTTGGTTGTCAACTTGACTACATCAGGGAGCAACTAAAACCCAAGCAGCCGGGCACACCCCTAAAGGATTTCCTTGATTGGATCATTTGAGGTGAGAAGACTCACACCGAACCTGGGCAACCCCTTCTGGTGACAGCCCACATAAAAGGACATGGAAACCGGAAGTTTGGCTTCTTGCTTGCTTGCCCTCACTGTTGCTGGCAATTTCACCTACCCTGCTGCTCAGACATCCTTTCGCTGGTATTAGAATCTACTTCAGGATGTCAACATACACTGAAGACCGGCTGAGACATCCAGCCTCTTGGACTGAACAACTACTGGGTTCTCGGCCTTTCTGTCAGGAGACAGCCATTGTTGCACTAGCAGGACCACAGCCTATAAGCCACTCCAATATATCATATATATATATATATATATATATATATATATATATATAT
>CABHPP010118898.1:25337-43284 GCA_902168425.1 Peromyscus attwateri | reverse complement strand
CCTCCCTTGCCCCCTCTCTCCCCCCAAAATCCGAGGGGGGTGTCAGCAATGGCCCTGGCCCTGGGGGCACACCTAGGCCCCTGGACACTCCTTAGATTTTTGTCTTCTCTTTGGATTATTAGCCATCTAGCACTGGAGGCCACAGAACTAACTGTGTCCTTTCTACTCAAGAATATGCAAGAATTCTGTTTAGCCGGGTCCTTTTGGACACTGTCAGTGGCTCTCGGTCCACTGGTGAGAGGGGGCGGCGAGAGAAGCCCACCTTCACTTTGCTTGAAAGCTAGGGGAAGTGATGCTTCTGTGGTGCAAAACTGCAGAATAAACCCTCACGGTTACAAGTTAGGGGCAGCCAAGGGACTTCTGGGGACGTTGTGAGACCTCTGTACCTGAAGTTTGACAAGTGTGTAGAGAGAATGTAAATTCCACTAATTATCCCTACCACGAAGGAGGCCGACTTCTTAGTTTTAAAGCTCATCTCCACCCTAGACTGGAATACAAACTTTGGGATGTTTCTCTGAACTCGGGTCCCAGGCCCCTGCCCAACTCCAGCTAGAATGAAAAGTGAGGGAATTGAACTCCCCAGGTTTGAGGGTGCTGGATAGAAACCAGCCAGAGACGGAGAGGAGGGTGCAGAACCGGGCCTGACGGCGATTTGACTGAAGAGCTCCAGGGCCAAGGAAGACAGAGATCCGGTCCGGCGGGGTGCTTCTGAAGCCTGCAAGCCCGACCCAAGTTGCAGGGCCAGTGGGGGCTGAATGGCCCTCACGTCTAGCCGCCTCGAGCTTCCTCCCGGCGGGCGCGCTGTCTTCTGCCTTGGCTGCGTCCCCTGCTCGCTTCGCTGAGAGGTGCTCGGAGCACGCGCCTTTGCTCGGGTTCTCGTGGGGAAGAAGCCAGCCTTGCTGTCGAGGCCACAATGCAAACACTGCCGGAACAAGTGTGTCATGCCCAAACCCCAGAGCTAGTCTTAACCTTCTGGCGCCTGCACCAAATTAAACATCACGAAGGCTCCTATTCCTTGCAAAGATGAAGCCCAGGAAGAAAGGGAGGAGGAAAAAAAAAGTTAGGTGGAATTAGTTGGAAGCGGCAGCATTCCCCAGCGACCGCAGCCATTAACATTATAATCTCAAACGCCATTTTTTTATGTAACACTATTGTTAGTAAATCAACTCCTCAGGTCCTCAGAGACGCTGACCCCTGGCAATGCAGTGAAAGTGTAATTATCTCTCTGAATCTTGGACAGATTTAAGAGATTACATTTCAACTAAATCTATATCAATGCTAATTCCCTTCCTCCCCCCAGCCTGCAGGTGCTAGGCACCGGGAAATGGCGTTGGGCCCCAGCAGAACGCCTCACAAAGACTTGCTGAGTACAAGGCCAAAAGAAATGAAGCCCCACATAAAATTACACCTTTTTTTTAAACTACAAAACCTGGTTCTTATATAGCAAAGTTAAACAAAGCAGTTATGCTAAATTAGCGTTACATAAAGGCGAGTTTAATGCTCGGTTACAGTCAACTGGTGTATCTCTGATGGCTAATTGTCTATCAAAATTAAAGAGAAAGGAACAAATGATTCGTTATAAGGTGTTAAAAGCCTCAACAAAAGGACATTTCACAAATATAATATCGGCAGCTCGGGAATTGCCTACGGAGCTGTTCAGGCCACGGCCCTGCGCAGCTATGAGAAGTGAGGTGCGGGGGTGCTATTTGCCAGGCAAGAGCCCATTTCCTCCCAAATGAGTATAATAAAAACCCAAGAGGCTATATTAGTGTAAAGATCGGGATTAATCTTAATCCGTGAGATTGGACGAGGGCTGACGACCTTTCCACTCTCTGCCCAGGCTGGGATGGCAGAGTGCTTCTCCAGATCTTCCTCCCCACTAGGACATCATATCCAACCTTCACTGTCCAACGGTGGGACTGGAGGAGCAAGCACCCGGCTGAGGAGAGAGGGAGCTGCGCAGATCCGGCTCTTCCCGGCTTTCCCTGGACACTCAGAGAGCCCGCATCCCCACACAGTCCAGCACGTGCTCTTTTGCTTGGCTGGCCTCGGGGGGCGCAGGCAGGCACTGCCAGCCCTCACCCTCACCTCCCACCCCAGGCTGGGAAGGACACGGAGTGCAACAATACTCCCTCCCTTTCCCAAGCGGTCACCAGATCCAGAACTCGAAGCATATTTGTTTTTAAAGTTAATTAAACCTGAAAGCAGCCAAAATGCGAGCGCCAGGTATACTGAGGCCGATTTTCCACCCGTGGACCACGTCGGCACAGCCAGAGAAACCACAAGGGCCAGCGTGGCTCGTTCCATCCAGAGAAATCTCTGTAAGAGACTCTGAGGCTGGGGAATAAAAGCTGAAACCAAATCATGCAGCAAGAGTAACAAACCGTCTGGAAAATGGACCCACGGAACCGCAAGAATGTACTTCCTTTCTTTAAATCTTTGACAACTTGTGTCCTAAGGAAAATATATTGGAGATAATTGAAATGATTACAATTCACTGCTGCCTGACTTTGAATATGAGCAGTCACATAATGACATCCCCTTCATACAACAACAGTTTAATTTCCATTCTCCGTCTTTGGAATCCTTGTGCCAGCCGCCCGGGCAACGCGGTGCTAATGCAGAAATCTTGGCTCCCGACTGCATTATTTATGTGGGTGTGGGTATGGGTGGGTAAGACAGGAACGGAGAGGGGGTTTAAACACCACCACCACCCTTGATTTGGAAATTCCAAGGAACCCATGGACAACAGGGAGCCGATAGAATCGCTATGCAGGGCCGTTTTGCCCGTCGAGGCTGAGGGCGACGGTGAGGTCTGGCTGGATTCTTTGTCCTTGGGAGCTCTCAGACCCTCGTGGGAACGTTCCTTCAGCTGCTACCTTGCTGGGCGGGGTCCAGGGGTGGACTTAGGCTTGGGCCTTGTGGTGGGTCAGTCCCATCTCTCCCATCCTTCTTCCTTCCACCATCAATCCTTTCTTTTTGTTTCAGAGCTCCCAGGATCCAGCGCAGAGCAGGGTGGGCCTTAGCCCTGGGGGTGGGGGTAGGGGATTGGCGAACTTGGAAGTTGTCTCTGCCTTGGTCTGGGTCCAGGCTCCCCGCGGCCACTCCAAAACAGGAGACGACCAGGAAAAAGAGAAGAAAGTCAGTTTCTACAAAGTGCGGGACGCTAGTGTTCACCTTTGAGCTCCGCCTCCTTGAACCCTTAAGGCCAGGGCAAGGAGCCGGGAGGGGGGTCAGTGCGCGCTGGGCCCAGGCCTTTGCAATGCGCAGGCGCGGATCCGGCCGCCGCCCCCTCTCCTAGCACTGGGTTGAGGGGACAGATCCTTCTCCCCTCTCTGAGCAACTACTGCCTCTTAAAAAAAAAAAAGACCATCTGGTAATTGTCTTTCTTTAGATCTTCCCTTAATTATGCTTTTAATTAAAGATGGTTCAAGGCACCGGACCACATGAAGGGCAGTAATTACAAATTACATTACAAACCCGACAGATGTAGCGCGATCTGCTGGGAAAAAGGTAGCGGAATAAAAATTTGACTAAACTTTGGGATAAATTAATCGGCGGCTTGGAGAACAGAAACACGGTTCTGATCGTGTAGATTGCAAGCAGGATTTAAGTTTTGTGTCATGACTGTTTTCATATTTCTTTGACGTCTATTGATTTGGAGGCAGCTGCAAGCCTTTGTCACAGGAGAGAAGAGCAGTCACAATATATTAGCTTGATGGCATAACTCGAACCGGAGAGGCGAGGGGAGCTGCAGTGACGGGGGTGCACGTGACCCCCTGCCCGCGGCTTCCTGGCCCGACCCACACTTTAAACTTGTTCTAACTGGAAAGATGAGTGTTGCTCTCGGAACGTGCTCTGAAGGTGCTTTTCTTTTTGAATGCGAGTGGCGGGAGCTGAGCCACCGCGGGGCCGGGAGACCGAATTGTCTGAGGGTCGGCAGGGAGCAGCTGAGGCTTTTGGTGGTGGCTTCTGGCCTGGCTTTTTGGATGAAGTTCCCGGGGTTCCACCGTTGGCCCCAAGGCGCTGGGCCAAGTATTCGCTCAGTCTGGCCTATTTTGGGGGCCTTCTCGAGGGGACGTGAGGCGGAAGGACACGTGGCTCGGGAGGCAGTTAACTGCACGGGGTACACGGCCACCAACCCCCGACGGGATTATCCGGGGTCGGGATGCAGACTGCAAATTCAGGGAGGGAACTGGGTCATTCACTCTCTTCTCTAAACCTCGCTCCGACTTCCCTTGCCCCAATCCCATCCTGGTATCACCATAGCGCGGACAGTTTCCGAGCCAGAGTTTCCACTCACTCTGAGCCAGTAGCTCCGCTTTATGGAAAAACTATATGCCCCATCACTCACCCACCTATTTAGAACGCCGCCGGTGTGGTGCCTCCGGGAGCATGCATGGACAATTAAACACACCCATTTAGGGCGGGATGATGAAGGCTGTCTATTAACTACAGACGTTCAGAAATTGATGCAAACCTAATTTTGGCTTCTTGCTGGGAATGAATGTTCCCAGGAAAGGTGTGTGATCTAGACTGCTCTGGAAGAAGAGGGCGAGATCGCCATTGCAGACCTGGACTTTCTGCAGCTTCTCCCGGGAAGAACGGGTTTCCTTTTGATTCACGCTCTCACTGTGTCCTTCTCCTTTGTATCCCAGTTTCTGAGAGGAATGGAAATATTTTGACTAGACCTCCCCAGGGGCCTTTTAAACACCAGACGTCTTCGCCCGTGCAGTACTGTAGTTCATAGTTTCAAAATTTGGGTGTAAGGGTCTGTCTTGCTGAGGAAAACCATATAATTGATGGTGACTGCTCAACTCCTCTATAATGAAGCCATGTATTCCCTAGAGATGGTCCAAATTTGAGGGGCTGCTACTTTTCCAACCGTTTGTAGGTGTGTGTGTGGGTGTGTGGGAATTCTAACAGCCCTTTGTAAAGGGGTCACAGCAAGATGACATCTCATTGTTTCTCTTCCATCTCTTCTTCTCACTGTTGCGGCAGACACCCAGAATATACAGAAATCAGAACCAACACTTAAAAGATTAAAAGCCTATCTGGCTTTTCTATATCTTTGAAAGAAGACTTCTTGACCCCATTTTGATGCATAGTATAAAGCAGATCTCTGAAATAGATACATGCAGACATCAGAAAAACTAAAATTAGAAGGAAAACAATAGTACTAAGGGTCTCTTGGTTTCTGTGTATAATACTTTTTCATTCAAAATGAGGCAAAGGTTACCCCCCTCTCAATATTTCCTAGGTATTGAAGTATCTATGATTTATAGTCAGAAACTATTTTTTAAAACAGATATGTTCCCAAGGGTGGTGGCACACATCTTTAATCCCAGCACTGGGGAAGCTAAGGCAGGTGAATCGGTGAATCTCTGTGATTCCAGGCCAGTCTGGTTTACAGAGCAAGTTTCAGGACAGCCAGGGCTACACAGTGAGACCCTGTCACAAAATGAACAAATGTAAGACAGGTCATTCAAAACTCAGCTTCAACTTTTGTGAAGTCTGGGTCTTTGAAGTAGTTACAAGTTGGTTATGACTTTTAAATACCTTACTTTCAATGTTGGTTGTGGTTTTTGGGGGACCTAGATGCTCTCTAGAAAGCACCGTGCCGTGTTTTTTTTTTTTTTTTTTTTTTTTTTATAGCCAGATCTTCCACTGGGTAATAAGTTTTTCATTGTTGTTGCTTTTTCTTTGTTTGTTTTTGGCTTTTTGAGATAGGGTTTCTCTGTGTAGTCCTGGTTGTCCTGGAACTTGCATTGTAGACCAGGCTGGCCTTGAACTCAGAGATCCACCTGCCTCTGCCTCCCAAGTGCTGGGATTAAAGGCATGCTCTACCACTGCCTGGCTCGAGTAATAAGTTTTTTTAGATAAAATATCTTAGCCACCTCTAAATCCTTTTAGAACATTCTATTTGTGGTATGTCTAAAAGGGCAGAAATTTTTGTTTTATTTGTAAGTAATTTCTAGTGAATAAAACACAGTGCCAAGAATTCAACACAATCGTGTACAATGCCCAAAACGTTCCAGAGCAGAAAAGAAAAATGTTAAAACTGCCTATAGTATTGCTTGTGATGCTGGTCTCTTTTCAACACAAGGAATGGGGAATTGTCAGCTGACACCCTGTGTTTCTTCTGTGATACCCAGCACTGCTCTGCTTGCTTCTACTGTCGCCCTACAGCCTGCGTGTACGCTGTGAATTTCCATAAATATAAATTACTGCTCAAAAGAGTAAAGAACGGTTACTTTATTCTCATTGTTCTTGCTCTCCAGACTGTTCAGATTTTTATTTTGTTTTATTTTACAAGCCCTCTTGTAGCCATTTCCCCTCAATTCCATGATGAAAGTGAATGGCAAATGCCATTCAATCTAGGGGAGCGCAAGCCCAGAGAATATAGATTTGTTCAGAGCCTTTGCCGAGTCTATTTTTAGACTTGGAAACAGAACTAGTCTGGAGGCCACATCAGCACACATCTCTGACTCCATATGAGGCTGCTTGAAGCAGGTGGCTTTGAGTTCATCTTGGAAACAGAAGACAAGCATGGAAGTGCTCAACCCCAGAGACTGGCCCTGAGGCAGCCACCCTCAGGAGGAAAGGAGCCCTCACTCGCAGCTGCCTCTCCTTTGCAGACCAGAGAGACTTCTCTCTAATTTCTCTTGCCTGCATTACTTTTTCTGTGCCTGCCAGCCAAGCCAGAGAGAAGCCCGCAACATCTTGTCTTCGGGGATTTTCTGCAGCTTTGTCCCAGTCCCTGGAGAAACTGGCAATCCTGGAGTTGATGGAGGGATTACAGAGAGCCACACACATCATTCCCCCCTCTAATCCGTCTGGACCAGATGCAATATTGGTAACAACCTTTACTTGGCAGTTACAGACCATTCAGATGAGAATAATAGGTAATGGAGGCTGGAGAGAGAAGGGCAAGGATAGAGTCTCTCAGTTGAAAGGATTGGTTTCCAAATCATGGAGCCAAGTGAAAAATGAAACATTTCCTGCTCGGGCCTTTTGAAGTGATTTCTTCTCTCTTTTTGGCTTCTGTTGTACATTTGAGTTGGAAAGTGGATGCATCTATTTACCAGGAAACCCTCCTCTGTTGCTAGAATGGGTCAGTGTTCAGCGGTTTGGATGTTGTGGCTTAAGTTTACTTCTCTTTCCCTGCTGAGAGCTGTGATGTTAGGCAATGAGAAAGCTTAATTTGCATTGGATAATAACCATCAGGGATGATTTGGACTCAATGCTGATTAAATAAGGGCTCCTATCCCCTTTTGAGAGCTTCAAGATAACCAGAGCTACAGGCATATTGGCAGGTCAAGTAAAAATCTGAGGATAAAATCAATGTCAGTTTTCTGTCACAGTCAGAGACCCACCAGAAGCACAGTCGTGAAATCCTAGCAACCATGCAGTCATCTTCCTCAGTGAGTTCAGTGGGTCAGATACCCTCACCTACAAGAGGAAGTTCACAGCGCTGCTTACTCTGGCACAGACCTGCACAGAACACCATGCTCACACTCACAGCTGTATTCAAAAACAGTCCAGGCTGCTCTGGACAGTCAGTGTACAGAGACTTGGAAAATGTTGTGGGGTGGGCACAGATCTGGCTGGTGGCAAAGCCTTCATGGAGTCCTTAGAAAAACTGGGAGGTAGTTAGTTACTCCCCAAATTCTGTATGTATCAGGAGCGCTTCAGGCACATTTATTTCATCTATTGGTTAACATATTACATGATTTAAATATGATTATTTTAGACCTATGACTCTAGATTCACATAATTCAGAATTGTAAAGATCAAAAAGCTATTTTGGAAAAATTTTTCTTTCTAATCTGCCATCCTATCACCTGATTATTTTTGAATGGAAAGGATCAGTGAGATCAGCTTCTTGTGTGTAGAAGAGCTTTAAAAATATAGATCTTTTTCTTTTTGTTTTTTGTTTTCAATACAGGGTTTCTCTGTATAGACCTGGATATCCTGGAACTCTCTGTAGACCAGGCTAGTCTCCAACTCAGAAATCTGCCTGCCTCTGCCTCCTGAGTGCTTGGATTAAAGGTGTATGCTGCCATGCCAGGCTAAAACTTTTTTTTCAAACCTAACTTCCACAAATTTTCTTTTGACCTCCATGTTTACAGAATGAACATAAAATAAAATAAACAATGTAAAGACAAAAACTCAGTATCTTTTCAGGGCCTGGTGGTCCATGCTTGTAATCCTAGCACCTGGGAAGCAGAGGCAGGAGGATCAGGATCACTCAGAGAATTAGAGGATAGCCTAGGCTTAGTGAGATCTTGTCTTCAAAACAAAACCTTTTACATTCAGATATGGTGGCACACACCTGTAACCCCAGAATTTAGGAAGCTGAGTCAATATTGAGAGTACAAAGCCTGAGTTACAATCAGAAGTACTTCCTTCACCACCCCTCCCCCAAACCTAGTTCTTCCCAGGGAACTTTGTTGAGTTGGATTTAACTGACTCCTATATTCTCTTCAAACATGGAGATTTGTGGAAAGCTATATTGTTTGAATTTGTATTTGTTCTACAATTCATCCAAGGCCTAGAGAGATGGCTCAGTGGTTAAGAGCACTAGCCTCTCTTCCAGTGGACCCAGGTTCAATTCCCAGTATGAAAGAGTCTTTTTCTGTTCCACCAGATCCCAAATAATGACACAGAGACTTTTTATTAATTATCAAAGCTTGGCCTATAGCTTAGGCTTGTTCCTAACTAGCTCTTATAACTTATATTAACTCATTTATATTAATCTACATTCTGCCACGTGTCTCATGGCCGTTACCACTCCTCCTGAACATCCTGCTTGCTCTGTGTCTCCTGGCATCTCCACCTTTCTTCTTCCCAGAATCCTCTCTGTCTGTGGAAGTCTTGTCTAGCCTCTACCTGCCTGGTTATTGGTCATTCAGCTCTTTATTAAATCAATCAGAAGGCACTTTGGCAAAGACACATCTTCACAGTGTACAAATATTCCACAACACCAGCACCCACATGGCAGCTCACAACTGTCTGTAATTCTAGTTCTGGGAATCTGACACCTTCACACATAGACATACGTGCAGGCAAAATGCATATGCACATGAATATATATATATATATATTTCATTCAATATTTTTTCAAAACCTGTATGTTTAAAATTTTTTTCTTATAGCTTTTTAAAATAAGTTTTTTTTTCACCAATCCCTATTTAACAGGAAATAAATGCAAAATCTCAGTTTAAGCAACTTGCCCAAGGTAACTCAGTTAGTATACAGACTTGGTTAAGGCCATCCTACAACTTAAGCCTGAAGGGACTCTAGCTAGCCTGAGAATGGCAAACACGGCTCTGGCAGGCCTTGCCCTTCTCCCATATTCCCTGCCTTACTAAAAGCTGTTAGATTACATTTCTAAAGTTAGTCACCAAGGTCTAGTCCCTTATTTGGCCACTTCCTCCTTCTGAGACTGACTACTAAGTATTGAAGTCCAGCCATCAAAACCCCCTTGGGCTTACCTAATTAACATGCCCGATTAAAGTTATACACCTCATCCTAACATGGAGCTTCCCCTTTTACCTTTATACACCACATTTGCCTATGGGCCACCCCTGTCTTCCCTTCATCCAGAGGCAGTCCTTTGTCCCCTTCTCTGGGACAAATGCCCCTCCCCCTCTCCCTTGCTCCCTTCCCCCTCTCCCTCCTCCTCTGTCTCTTCTCTTTGTCTCTTTTTCCTGCTCTCTGGCCCTCTGGGGCAAATAAATCTCCTTCGTGCTGAGAACTTGGTCTTGGGGGTCCTGAACCAATACCAAATCCTTTCAAAAATCCTTTTCCTTTGAAAGATCAAATGATAATAGGTACCCACATACTTTGACAGAATTATTTGCTGTAAACTCTTTTGAAATAATTTGGAAGATTTTTTTTTTTTTTGGTTTTTTCGAGACAGGGTTTCTCTGTGTAGCTTTGCACCTTTCCTGGAACTCACTCTGTAGACCAGGCTGGCCTCGAACTCACAGAGATCCACCTGGCTCTGCCTCCCGAGTGCTGGGATAAAAGGCGTGCGCCACCACCGCCTGACTGGAAGAAGTGATTTATTTTTATGATGTAAATTTTGCTGCATTGATGCAAGGTTTGCAGCAACTGGGAAACTGATGTCCTAGAAGGAATATCAATTATGTAAACATTTGTTGCTGTTGACTTTGCAATGCTTTCTTTTTCTTTTTGTTTTTTGGGGTTACTAATTTTGGAAGAAGGCCAGAATTCAAATGTCTTTTAAGTCGTTGAAGAACCTGTAGGCTTCAGATGCTATCCTGAGTTGCTTGTTTTAGTTATCATAGGGCTGGGTTCCATGACAGATGACTGTGGGCATTAAAGACTCATTTCTCCCTTATCTGATGTTTGTGTTCAGGGTGGCAGCTTTCATGTGACTGTCCAGAGGTACAGATTCCTTTTGGGCCATTGCTTTTCCTGGGCCACAGATTGTTTCAGATTCCAGCTCATGGGAGGTAGAAAGCGTGCTTGGGTTGTGTTTATGATCTTCAGGTCTACTCTGGAATGGATGCACATCTATCCCTTCTGCCCTATCTCTTTGTCCACAATTTAGTCATTAACCCAAGGCAAACAGCAAGTAAAACAGGCCATACCATGTCAGCCTACAAAGACAGAGGAGAAAGGACAGATGGTGCAAAATGACCAGCAGCATCCAGAGCAGTGCCCAGTGCAGACAGGACCCAGGTCCAAGCTGATGCTGACAGTGGTGGTTGTGTGATATGGATGGGTGGATGGGTTCTGATTATATGTTAAAGAGCTTTCTGTTATTTTGATTTTTTTTTTTTTAGATTTAACTTATTTTTAATTATGTTGGAGGGGGTGCATGGTGTAGTTGGATTTTCTTTTGGAGGACTATCAGCCCCCAAATAATGACATGGAGACTTATTATTAGTTATGAAAGCTTGGCCTTTAGCTTAGGCTTGTTCCCAACTAGCTCTTCTAATTTAAATTAACCTGTTTAGATTAATATACCACGTGATTCTTTACCTCGCCTCCATTCTGTGGGTCTAACTCCCTCTGTGTCTCACTGGCACCTAGATTCATCCCGAGTTCCTCTCTCTTCCCGGAAGTCCCACCTAACTTCTCCTGCCTAGCTATTGGCCATTTAGCTCTTTATGAAACCAATCAGGTGCCTTAGGCAGGCAAGGTAAAACAGCAACACATCTTTACACAGTTTACTCAAATATCCCGCAAAACACGGAAGTGCAGGAATCTGAAGAATCCAGAGATGCTGGATCCTTGGAGCTGGCGTTACAGGGAGTTGTGAGCTGCCTGATGTCAGAGTTTGGAACGGAACTCAGATGCTCTGCGAGAGCAGTATATGCTCTTAAAATGTGGAACCATCTTTCCAGCTCTTGTTTTGATTTTTTCCCTTTTATTGAAAATAGATTTTTTTTTTTTAAAGCTGGTGTCTTGGCACATACCTTTAATCCCAGCTCTTGGGAGGCAGAGGGAGGTAGATCTCTGAGTTCAAGATCTACAGAAGTCGCCTTGGTCTACAGAGCAAGTTCCAGGACAACCGTGTCTGCACAGAGAAACCCTATCTCAGAAAAACAAAACAAAACAAAAACAGAAGAAAGAAAAAATAGCTTTTCTTATATAATATATCTTGAACATGGTTTCTACTCCCTCCATCCCTCCCAGTTTCCCTCCACCTCCCCTCCTGTCTGGACCCACTCCCTTTCTGTCTCTCATTGGAAAACAAGCTGGCTTCTAAGGGATAGAAATATAATAATATAACAAGGTAAGATAAAACAAAACATTGGAATTGGACAAAACAAGGAGACAGAAGAAAAGGCACAGAAACTAGAGACCCACTTTTTCACACACTCAGGAATCACATAAGAAATGCTAAACTTGGCCAGGCAGTGGTGGCCCACGCCTTTTATCCCAGCACTCGGGAGGCAGAGCCAGGTGGATCTCTGTGAATTCGAGGCCAACCTGGTCTACAGAGTGAGTTCCAGGACAGACTCCAAAGCTACACAGAGAAACCCTGTCTCGAAAAACCAAAAGAAAAAAAAAAAAAAAAAAGCTAAACTGGGAGCCATAATATATGCAAGGACTTGTTGCAGACCCACGCAGGTCCTCTGCATGCTGCCTGCTGCCTCAGTCTCTGTGAGTTCCTGAGCACTTGGATCATGTTGTTGTAGAGGACCTTATTTTCTCGGTGTCCTC
The DNA here is from genome assembly GCA_902168425.1 of Peromyscus attwateri. Lineage (NCBI taxonomy): Eukaryota > Metazoa > Chordata > Mammalia > Rodentia > Cricetidae > Peromyscus > Peromyscus attwateri. The sequence continues at coordinate 31,080 of CABHPP010118898.1, read as the reverse complement.
CACCCCCCCACCCCACCCCCACTCCCCCAGCTCTTACACTCTTTCTGCCTCCTCATCCACAGGGTTTCCTGAGCCCCGAGAGGAGGGATTTGAAGGCGACATCAGGTTTAGGTCTGCATGTTCCAAGGCCTCTCACTCTCTGCCTAATGTCTGCCTGTGGATCTCTATATTTGTTCCCATATGCTTTAGGAGGAAGTTTCTCTGATGATGGCTGAGTAAGGCACTGATCTGCTTCCCTAGCTGGAGTGGCCTGTGTGTTCACAGCTGTTTTGATTTTTGAGACATGGTTAGCTATGTATCCCAAGCTAGTCTTGAACTCCTCTTACCTTCATCTGCCTGGTTTGTGCCACCCAACAGGCTGTATCTTAAAGGATTTTCTAATGTATCGGAAAAGATGTGGAGGAAGACTGGCCAAAAACAATGTCAAGGTTTTGGCCCCAGAAACAGGAAAAGTGGATTTATAAAGATGGGGAGAAATAGGGAGGAGGTTTACAGAGAGACATTTTGAATTTGGAAATCATCTTGTTGATCAATTATATAGAAATGTCATATAAGGCCTGCGTTATGAATCTTGGACCCTTTTTAAAAAATAATTTATTTGTTTTATGTGCATTGGTGTTTTATTACCACATGCATGTCTATATGAGGGTGTCAGATCCCCTGGAACTGGGGTTACAGACAGTTGTGAGTTGCCATGTAAGCACTGGGAATTGAACCTGGTCCTTTGGAAGAGCAGCTAGTGCCCTTATCCACTGAGTCATCTCTCCATCCTTGAATCCTGGGGGGTGGGAGGTGTTAAAAAAAGGATAGCATGTGGAGTGAGTAGAAAATTTCTTAATAAAGAAAAAAATAGATAAAATAATAAAACAATGATTCTAATTAAAAAAAATCTGTGAGACTGAATGAAATCTGTGAGTGAGTTGGTTTCAGCAGAGGAGAGATCTAAGGTTCAAACTCTGAGCCACATCATCATTTAGGGGACTGGGAGATGAGGAGGAATGTCTTTAGGGGATTGAATGGTGAGGCTAGTGAGGCAGGAAGATGACTGATGAGAGATAGTACATAAGCTACCAGTGAGGACGATGTTTGAGGAAGGAATGCTGTCCAATCGGCACAATCTACCTCGGTCTTCCTATGATGCCAGCATAGCTTCAAAAGGTCTCATGACAGTCCGCCACTGGGTTATCAAATTGCCTAGATAAGGAGGATTAACAGGCGTGTTGATTAACAGGCGTGTCTATAAACGTTTGCTTATGTAGATCAGAAGTAAGGCATATTAAAATTAGAAGAGACTTCAGGAACATATTTAGAAACTATAACACTCAGGTAGGCACAGTATCATTTGGGAGTAATTGTTATAGCTACACTAACGAGAGCGAAAGCTTTGAGAGAATTATGGAGTGGCAGAAGAGAAAAGGTACCCAGAGAAAAGAACACCGGAGCCAGGACTCTGGGATGTCACACTGTGCCCATTTCCTCTGCCCAGCTGCCTCCCTTAACCTGAGGACACCGTAAAAACCGATCTGGTTAATTGAGGGCAGGAGTGTACATGGAGAGCAGCTTCCTGTGCCAATGTATTCTCCACCTCTGGCTCTTTTTGTTTTGTTTTTGTTTTTGTTTTTTTGAGACAGGGTTTCTCTGTGTAGTTCTGGCTGTCCTGGAAGTCACTCTCTAGACCAGGCTGGCCTCGAACCAGAGATCCTCCTCCCTCTGCCTCCCAGGTGCTGGGATCAAAGGCGTGTGCTACCACCACCCAGATACCTTTGGCTCTTTAATGCAGTTCACTCTGTCACTGATGGGCTGAGAGGCAGGGTAGTGTAATACTTCTGTACTCACCTGACCTAGTTTCCAATTAGCAACTAACACTTGCTTATTGAGGCCCTATATTCAATCCCGTGCCCCCAAACTCAGTTCACTTCTGTATTACTCAGGGTTCTCTAGAGTCACAGAACTTATGGAATGAATCTCTCTCTCTCTCTCTCTCTCTCCACATATATACATATATATGGGAATTTATTGGAATGACTTACAGACTGCCGTCCAACTAATTGGACAATGGCTAACTGTGAATGGAAAGTCCAAGAATCTAGTAGTTGCTCAGTCCCACAAGGCTGGATGTCTCTGCTAGTCTTCAGTAGATGCTGGAATCCCAAAGAAGTAGTCTCCAATGCCAGTGAAGGAATGGATACATTAGCAAGGTGAGGGCAAGCAGGCAAAGAAGAAGAAAATCTTGCTTCTTCTACGTCCTTATATAGGCTTCCAGCAGAAGATGTGGCCCAGATTAAAAGTGTGTCTTCGTACCTCAAGATCAGGATCAAAAAGCCTATGTCTTCTAGCCTCAAGATTTGGATTAAAGGAGTGTGTCTTCCTACCTCAAGATCTGGGGAGCCATAGGTGTGCCCTCCATTTCTGGATGTAGTTCATTCCAGATATAGTCAAGTTGACAACTGAGAATAGCCATCACAACTTCCCAAAACCCAAAGTGTTGCCAGAATTCTCCCCGGAGCTCGCATCCTCTGCACTGGTAAGGACTGAGGCCACACAGTTTGTGACAGACTGATCAGAACCTCAGTATAAATGGCTGAGTATACAGAGATAGGTTTGGTCCCTGAATTATTTTTAACCATTTAATAAATAACAAAATGGGGCCAGTGAGAAGCTGTAATAAGTAAAGGTACTTGCTGCCAAGTCTGATGACCAGAATTAGGTCCCTGAAATCTACAAGATAGACGAGAAGCAACTATTGCAAGTTGTACTCTAACCTCCATGAACATACCATGTCATGCTTGCACTTGAGTGCGCACGCGCGCGCGCGCACACACACACACACACACACACACACACACACACACACACAGAGAGAGAGATACACAAGTGAATAAGTAATGGCTGGCCTTGAATTCACAGAGATCTGCCTGGCTCTGCCTCCTGAGTGCTGGGATTAAAGGTGTGTGCCACCACCGCCTGGCAGTAATGGAATATTTTAAAAGAAATAACAATAAACACAACAAAGAAAAAATTCACATTTAAACTTCAGAAATTTATAAGGTTGGAGGTGAGTTGTCTCTTTTTCAACCCAGTCCCAATCACATTCTCTTCTAGAGGAACCCATGGTAACTCTTTAACATTTAGTCTTTTGAAGTCTTTCAATGTTAGGTAGAAAGAAAAATTGCCGTGGAGGGTATTATTTAAAAGAAACTGCTTTCTGGGATAGGGATGCAGCTAAGCTGAGGAGGTATAGCCTGTATGAAGCCCTGGCTTTGATCCCCAGCACCTCATCAAATCGGAGGGGAGGGGGATGTGCTTGCCTGTAGTCTCAGTATATGGGGGATCAGAAGAGGCAGGAAGATGGGAAGTTCAAGGTCATCCTTAGCTCCATAGCAATTTGCGGGTCAGCCTGAGATATGAAACCGTCTGCGGCTACTCACAGTGCTTGGGTCTTGGAACCCTGACTAGGGTCGGTGAGGGAATGAAGAAAGGAAAGAACACAAGACACACAGTAAAGCTGGGGTCAAGTGGGGCTCCGCTACCACCACGGCAAGCCCTCAGTGTGTTTATTAGGGAGAGCAGATGGGAGGGGTTCGCTGGTGTCTACAGGCGAACAGTCTCGGGCTGTAGTCATGCTGAGGAAGAAATGGCAGTGCGATCTTTGCACACACGGAACAACCCTCCACGAACACACACACTCAGACTCCTGAGGAAAGCATTCCCACTTCTTTTGAGCTGGGGCCACATGGGCAACAGCTTTGTCAATTTCCCATGGGTCCAAAGTCTTTGAGTCCTCGTCATGACTTTGCCCGTGTAAAGAATACACATTCATTCCGAACTTCACTCATTCATTTAGGGCTTCCCCTGTTCCCTACACTTAATCCCGCAAACCAAAAATGTTACTTTGTAAGTCATCACTACAGTTTTTCATTTTCACCTGCCACATTGTGTGTCATTGTGAGGACACAGCATACATTGTTTAAATGATCCTGTCCTTATCGGCATGCAGGCTGTTTGGAACTTTTTCTATTATAAACGATTGCAAAGGCTTTGCTGGGTGGTACATTTATCCCAGTGCTAGGATTTTGGATGCTAGCTCCCTTTTAAATCAAGGGGTATGGCACACTAGATAGAGATTTCAAAATATCATAGACACCACCAAGCTGTCTGTCCCCCCAAACTGTGCACCAATTTGAACTTCCTCAACAGTGCATGGATGCACCTATTCCCACACCCCACTAATAATTGGCCTCTCTCTGAAGATCTGCAAAGAGAGTCTGTCAGATGGAGGAAGAGCCAGATGAGAATGTATGTGCACTGAATATACCTGACACCTTGTTGAGTCCCTAGGCTTATTCTGCTGACCTTGCTGCCTGAGGCTGGGTCCCCCTTCTCTCTGGACTCTGTAGGGATCCTGGCTGAGGGACAGTTGATGGGGGGCACTAACGCACTCTCTTTCACTTTGATTTAGAATCTGCTTCTGAGTCCATTGCTGCTTGTGATGGCATGTTCTGATGGCTGTAAACTCTGGGTTTGTATTCTAGCTGGATCTAGGTAAGGTGTTAGGGACCAGTGTTTATTCATTTCCATCTGGGAGTGTTTTCAGGCACGGAGCACTCACCTTAATCTTTAATTGTGATCACAGAATCAAAGCCCTGCTGACAACCTCAAAGGCTCACTCAGATCCAAACATTCAAAAGTCTACAGGTTTTCACTCTTCACATGTAGCTCAGGTGGGGGCTCCATTTCAGAACCCTGACTCCACCGCCTTGCTCCTGATTTAAAATAAAATGCAAAAAGAAAGAAAGGAAGTGAAGCTTAGGGCCCTTTCAAGCGCCAATAATTTGCATGAACAATAATGTCCACTTTTGTTTTTAAGACCACTTAATAGACTTCATTTCTCAAACCCAAACCACAGATTAATCTTTCCCAGCCAAGTTCTTGTAGAGGAACAGGCACAAATTTATTCTGAGGACTTCGGGCAGTAAAAATAATGTGTTTTTTAATGGGTAGTAAAACCCCTGAGATAAAAGAACCTACACACTGAGTGGGTTTTTCCAAAGAAGAGCCATGTTTCTCTTTATTGAACTTTTGGTGTGTTTCTGTGGGCATACGTGTATGTGAAGATATACACACACATGTATGTACAGGTGTGTGCACCAGAGGACAACCTCAAATGTCGCCTGTCCTCAGATGTCAAATGCCATCCACCTTGCTTTTTGTTTTTAAATAGACACAGAGACCATTTATTAAGAAACAGAAAGCATCCCTGAGGTTGGGAAGGGACCAGCGAGCCAACCAGAAAAGCAAACAGAAATTTCCAAAAGCTGATGCCCTCCTTTGAGACAGGATCCCTTCCTGGCCTGGAGCTCACCAAATAGGTTAGGTTGGCTGTAGTGAGTTCCAGGGATCCACTTGTCTCCACCTTCCCACGGCAGGATCACAGGCATGTGTACCATGGCAGGATCACAGGCGTGTGTCACCGTGGCAGGATCACAGGCGTGTGTCACCAGGGCAGGATCACAGGCATGTGTACCATGGCAGGATCACAGGCATGTGTCACCATGGCAGGATCACAGGCGTGTGTCACCAGGGAAGGATCACAGGTGTGTGTCACCATGGCAGGCTGTTGTAGGAGTTCTGGGGACTGTACTTAAGTCCTCAGGCTTGTGCTGCAAACACTTTTCTGAGTCACCTTCCCAGTCCATCCTATCTTTACTTTTTTACTGTTTTCTTTTTAAAGGTAGTGTGTGCG